>JAEIFU010001027.1:0-84923 GCA_018904235.1 Lordiphosa stackelbergi
CAACTGAACCTAACTATATCCAGCTACAACCAACTGATCCAAATTAAACCTAAATAAATTTAACTAATTCCAACTATACCTAACTAAAACCAACTACATCCAACCGAACCTAACTAAATCCTACTAAATCCAACTAAACCTGAATAAATCCAACTATATCCACTGAACCTAACTAAATCCTACTAAATCCTACTGGACCTAATAAAATTCAACTACATCCAAATGAACCTAAATAAATCCAACTACATCTAACTAATGCTAACTAAATCCAACTATATCCCACTGAACCTAACTAAATCCTACTAAATTCAACTGAACCTAATAAAATCCAACTATATCCAACTAAACTTAACTAAACCTAACTAAATCCTACTACATCCAACTGAACATCCAATTGAACCGTTTCAGAATGCCGTATCAGATTGCCGTTTGTCGTTTCGGATTGCCGTTTGCCGTTTCAGAATGCCGTTTGCCGTTTCAGAATGCCGTTTGCCGTTTCAGAATGCCGTTTGCCGTTTCAGAATGCCGTTTGCCGATTCAGATGCGTTGCCGTTTCAGAATGCCGTTTTCCGTTTCAGAATGCCGTTTGCCGTTTCAGAATGCCGTTTGCCGTTTCAGAATGCCGTTTGCCGTTTCAGAATGCCGTTTGCCGTTTCAGAATGCCGTTTGCCGTTTCAGAATGCCGTTTGCCGTTTCAGATTGCCGTTTGCCGTTTCAGAATGCCGTTTGCCGTTTCAGAATGCCGTTTGCCGTTTCAGAATGCCGTTTGCCGTTTCAGAATGCCGTTTGCCGTTTCAGAATGCCGTTTGCCGTTTCAGAATGCCGTTTGCCGTTTCAGAATGCCGTTTGCCGTTTCAGAATGCCGTTTGCCGTTTCAGAATGCCGTTTGCCGTTTCAGAATGCCGTTTGCCGTTTCAGAATGCCGTTTGCCGTTTCAGAATGCCGTTTGCCGTTTCAGAATGCCGTTTGCCGTTTCAGAATGCCGTTTGCCGTTTCAGAATGCCGTTTGCCGTTTCAGAATGCCGTTTGCCGTTTCAGAATGCCGTTTGCCGTTTCAGAATGCCGTTTGCCGTTTCAGAATGCCGTTTGCCGTTTCAGATTGCCGTTTGCCGTTTCAGAATGCCGTTTGCCGTTTCAGAATGCCGTTTGCCGTTTCAGAATGCCGTTTGCCGTTTCAGAATGCCGTTTGCCGT
Organism: Lordiphosa stackelbergi; assembly: GCA_018904235.1. Classification (NCBI taxonomy): domain Eukaryota; kingdom Metazoa; phylum Arthropoda; class Insecta; order Diptera; family Drosophilidae; genus Lordiphosa; species Lordiphosa stackelbergi. The sequence continues at coordinate 1,194 of JAEIFU010001027.1, forward strand.
TTCAGAATGCCGTTTGCCGTTTCAGATTGCCGTTTGCCGTTTCAGAATGCCGTTTGCCGTTTCAGAATGCCGTTTGCCGTTTCAGAATGCCGTTTGCCGTTTCAGAATGCCGTTTGCCGTTTCAGAATGCCGTTTGCCGTTTCAGAATGCCGTTTGCCGTTTCAGAATGCCGTTTGCCGTTTTCAGAATGCCGTTTGCCGTTTCAGAATGCCGTTTGCCGTTTCAGAATGCCGTTTGCCGTTTCAGAATGCCGTTTGCCGTTTCAGAATGCCGTTTGCCGTTTCAGAATGCCGTTTGCCGTTTCAGAATGCCGTTTGCCGTTTCAGAATGCCGTTTGCCGTTTCAGAATGCCGTTTGCCGTTTCAGAATGCCGTTTGCCGTTTCAGAATGCCGTTTGCCGTTTCAGAATGCCGTTTGCCGTTTCAGAATGCCGTTTGCCGTTTCAGAATGCCGTTTGCCGTTTCAGAATGCCGTTTGCCGTTTCAGAATGCCGTTTGCCGTTTCAGAATGCCGTTTGCCGTTTCAGAATGCCGTTTGCCGTTTCAGAATGCCGTTTGCCGTTTCAGAATGCCGTTTGCCGTTTCAGAATGCCGTTTGCCGTTTCAGATTGCCGTTTGCCGTTTCAGAATGCCGTTTGCCGTTTCAGAATGCCGTTTGCCGTTTCAGAATGCCGTTTGCCGTTTCAGAATGCCGTTTGCCGTTTCAGAATGCCGTTTGCCGTTTCAGAATGCCGTTTGCCGTTTCAGAATGCCGTTTGCCGTTTCAGAATGCCGTTTGCCGTTTCAGAATGCCGTTTGCCGTTTCAGAATGCCGTTTGCCGTTTCAGAATGCCGTTTGCCGTTTCAGAATGCCGTTTGCCGTTTCAGAATGCCGTTTGCCGTTTCAGAATGCCGTTTGCCGTTTCAGAATGCCGTTTGCCGTTTCAGAATGCCGTTTGCCGTTTCAGAATGCCGTTTTCCGTTTCAGAATGCCGTTTGCCGTTTCAGAATGCCGTTTGCCGTTTCAGAATGCCGTTTGCCGTTTCAGAATGCCGTTTGCCGTTTCAGAATGCCGTTTTCCGTTTCAGAATGCCGTTTGCCGTTTCAGAATGCCGTTTGCCGTTTCAGAATGCCGTTTGCCGTTTCAGAATGCCGTTTGCCGTTTCAGAATGCCGTTTCAGAATGCCGTTTGCCGTTTCAGAATGCCGTTTGCCGTTTCAGAATGCCGTTTGCCGTTTCAGATTGCCGTTTGCCGTTTCAGAATGCCGTTTGCCGTTTCAGAATGCCGTTTGCCGTTTCAGAATGCCGTTTGCCGTTTCAGAATGCCGTTTGCCGTTTCAGAATGCCGTTTGCCGTTTCAGAATGCCGTTTGCCGTTTCAGAATGCCGTTTGCCGTTTCAGAATGCCGTTTGCCGTTTCAGAATGCCGTTTGCCGTTTCAGAATGCCGTTTGCCGTTTCAGAATGCCGTTTGCCGTTTCAGAATGCCGTTTGCCGTTTCAGAATGCCGTTTGCCGTTTCAGAATGCCGTTTGCCGTTTCAGAATGCCGTTTGCCGTTTCAGAATGCCGTTTGCGTTTCAGATTGCCGTTTGCCGTTTCAGAATGCCGTTTGCCGTTTCAGATTGCCGTTTGCCGTTTCAGAATGCCGTTTGCCGTTTCAGAATGCCGTTTGCCGTTTCAGAATGCCGTTTGCCGTTTCAGATTGCCGTTTGCCGTTTCAGAATGCCGTTTGCGTTTCAGAATGCCGTTTCAGAATGCCGTTTGCCGTTTCAGAATGCCGTTTGCCGTTTCAGATTGCCGTTTGCCGTTTCAGATTGCCGTTTGCCGTTTCCGTTTGCCGTTTGCCGTTTTCAGATTGCCGTTTGCCGTTTGCCGTTTCAGAATGGCATACGGCATACGGCAAACGGAAAAAATTGCAAACGCCAAACGGCAAACTGCAATCGGCAACATTCGCAACCGCATCAACAGCTGAACCACAACAACTGTTGCAACATCAGCAACACTTGCAACCGCAGCAACGTCTGCAACCGCAGCAACACCTACAACAGCAACATTCGTTACCGCAGCTACAGCTGAACCACAACACTTGCAACCGGTTGCAGCAAACGGCAATCTGCAATCTGCAAACTGCAAACGGCAAACGGCAAACGGCAATCTGCAAACCACAACAAATGTTGCAACCGCAGCATCGTCTGCAACCGCAGCAACGTCTGCACCCGCAGCAACACCTACAACCGCAGCAAGATCTGCAGTTGGGTTCAGTTGGAATAAGTTGCATATAGTTAGGATTAGTTGGATGTAGTTGGATTTATTTAGGTTTAGTTAGATTTAGTATTGGTATATCTTACCAATTAGGCTGTGCGATGATTGCCAATCAGTCAGTGAATCAGTCAGTCAGGACACTCTCCTTTTTATACACTTGAAAAGTGTATTATAATTTTGCCCAGAAGTTTGCAACGCATAGAAGGAATCATCTCCAACCACATAAAGTATATATATTCTTGATCAGCATGACGAGCTGAGTCGATTAAGCTTTGTCCGTCCGTCTGTCCGTCTGTCCGTCCGTCCGTCTGTCCGTCTGTCTGTTTCTACGCGAACTAGTCCCTCAGTTTTGGAGCTATCGAGCTGAAACTTTGCACAGAGTCTTCTTTTTACTGTACGCTGCTAATATGTCGGAACCGACCGGATCGGATGACTTCTTCTTGTAGCTGCCATACAAATGTTCGTTCGTAAAATGGATTTTAGTGAGAAAAACTGGTTTGTTCTCAATATTATCGCTCTCAAACACGGTCATGGGTAATAATTCATGTTTTTAAGCTGATTTGCGGAGTTTGGTCGAAGTCGCCAACCGTTGTGACAAGCTATTTCAAGTGTATCAAAACTTCGGTGCAGTCGAAGTTAGCTTTGCCTTTCTCGTTATTTATAGAGACTAGCAAATAACCCGACGCGCTTCGCTGCGCCTTCAACAGTATAGAACCCCGTAGAACCCAGAAATCGAACTTTGCTGATGGGTTCTCCCCACAACTCCCACCCCATCCCTCCCCCCACTGTACACCCAATTCCAACCCACCCACATCCCATCCACTTCCCACCTACATCCCACCCACATCCCTCCCACTTCCCGCCAACATCCCATCCACTTCCCGCCACATTCCACCCACTTCACAACCACTTTCCATCCATTATCCACCCACTTTCAAAACAACTATCCACCTACATCCCACCCACATCCCACCCACATCCCTCCCACTTTCCAAAATCGGGAAAACACGTGTGGAATTATTTCGCGTACTATGCTTGCAAACCAAATTTCAAGTTAATCGCAACTGAACCTAAATCCAACTACAGCAACTTGCAACAGTTGTTGTGGTTCGGCTGTTGCTGCGGTTGCGAATGTTGCTGCGGTTGTAGGCGTTGCAGCGGTTGCGGCTGTTGCCACGATTGCAGTTTGCCGTTTGCAGTTTGCAGTTTGCCGTTTTTGCCGCTTGGCGTTTGCTGTTGCTGCAAACGGTAAACGGCAATCCAACCACATCCAACTTAACTTAAATAAATCCAACTACGTCCCACTGAACCTAACTATATCCAACTACAGCCTAGTGAACCTAACTATATCCAACTACAACCAACTGAACTTAACTAAGTTACACAACCTAAATAAATTTAACTAATTCCAACTATACCTAACTAAATCCAACTAATCACAACAAAATCCAACTACATACAACTGAACCTAACTAAATCCAACTACATCCAATTGAACCTAACGAAATCCAACTACATCCAATTGAACCTAAATAAATCCAACTACATCCAACTGAACCTAACTAAATCCTACTAAATCCAACTGAACCTAATAAAATCCAACTACATCCAACTAAACTTAAATAAATCCAACTACTTCCCACTGAACCTAACCCTATCCAACTGAACCTAACTATATCCAGCTACAACCAACTGATCCAAACTAAACCTTAATAAATTTAACTAATCCCAACTATACCTAACTAAAACCAACTACATCCAACCGAACCTAACTAAATCCAACTAAACCTAAATAAATCCAACTAAACCCAACTGAACCTAACTAAATCCTACTAAATCCAACTGAACCTAATAAAATCCAACTACATCCAACTAAACTGAAATAAGTCCAACTACTTCCCACTCAACCTAACTATATCCAACTGAACCTAACTATATCCAGGTACAACCAACTGATCCAAACTAAACCTAAATAAATTTAACTAATCCCAACTATACCTAACTAAAACCAATTACATCCAACCGAACCTAACTAAATCCTACTAAATATAACTAAACCTAAATAAATCCAACTATATCCACTGAACCTAACTAAATCCTACTAAATCCAACTGGACCTAATAAAATTCAACTACATCCAACTGAACCTAAATAAATCCAACTACATCAAACTAATCCTAACTAAATCCAACTATATCCCACTGAACCTAACTAAATCCTACTTAATCCAACTGAACCTAATAAAATCCAACTACATTCAACTAAAAACTAAACCTAACTAAATCCTACTAAATCCAACTAAACCTAAATAAATCCAACTAAACCTAACTTAAGTCAAAACACTTTTTGGCTTAGGTTTTCTCCTACGCGTTTCGGCAATTGTATTGCCTTCCTCAGGGAGTCTGTATATTTTTTCAAAAACATGAATACAATTAGACATACATACATATTTTACATATTTCTTAATTTTTAAATACCTATTTTAGTGGACGTCATTGTTTTGTTGTATTGCACGATTGTTTGTCTCTGTTAATTGTTTTATTCGTCATGTTTTTGTATTTGTTTGAATTGTTATGCTGTTTAGATGTTCTCTTTGTGATTGCCGCGGAGTAAATGCAATTCGTCTGTTCGATATCGTCTTTAAAATTAAATGCCTGCTCTCCTTTTTTCTTGTATTCGCAGAGTCTCCAGAGTCATTCTAACTTTGCCTCTATGCTCAAAGTCCAATACTCTCGCATTCCCAAAATCAGCTGAGTGGTTTGTTGTGTTTATATGTTGTGCTAAGGCTGTTGTTGTTTTCCCTTTTTGTGCGTCCCGTATGTGCTCATTTATTCGCGTGCTCAGAGAGCGCTTCGTTGTTCCTATGTAGATCCCGTTACAGCTCTCTCCCTCTCTTCCCGTACATTTAATTTCGTAGACAACGTTATTGCTGTCCTCTGTTTTTATTTTGTCTTTCATATTGCTAAATAAGCGTCTTGTGCTGCTGTGTGGTTTGTAAGCACTAGTCAGCTGCTCCATCAGTTGTTTTGGTAATAATTTTTTTAGTGTTTTGTTGTCGGTGATATTGGGTATAAAGGGTACGCTTATGAATGTTTGTAGGTCTGTGTTTCTATTCTTGGGTATTTTGTCAATTAGTTGGTTCGTGGTTTCTGTGATTAGTCTATTAATAAGTTTCTCGGGGTAGTTGTTCATTAAAAGCATTTTCTTAATTTTAATATAGTTGCTGGGTCTATGTTTCTCATCACACACGGTGTACGCCTTCCTGATAATGTTTTTTGCCGTGTTTATTTTCTGGTTTGGTGGGTGGTTTGAATTATAATTAATAATTCTGCCTGAAGCCATAGGTTTTGTGTACCAGTTGAACGCTAAAGTCTGATTTTCTCTAGTTATTTCCATGTCAAGATAAGGCAGTTTGTTGTCTTGTTCTCTTTCTACAGTAAATTGTATTCGTCGGTGTTGCTTATTTAGTGTTTTTAAAATTACGTCAATATCTTTGGCCTTTATAATGCATATTATGTCATCAACATATTTCGACAGATGTTTTACTTGTATGTCCATTGCGTTTAGGTTCTTAAACGTGTAATCTAATATTTTGTCCAAAACTATATTAGCTATTGTCGGTGATAATGGGTTTCCCATAGGCATTCCAAATATCTGGTTGGATATAGTTCCATTGTATGTAAAATAGTTGTTGTCCAGTAGGCAAAATTCTAATATTTCTTTGAACTGTTTTTTCGGTATGTTTGTGTGAGGAGCTACGTCTATCCATCTGTCCATTATGTTGTTTATGGCAAGTGTCGTCGGTATATTGGTAAATAGTGATATCCCTTTTTTTTTTTTTTTTTTTTTATATCCCAAAAGTTTGCAACGCATTGAAATATTTATTTCCGACCCTATAAACTATATATATTCTTGATCAGGACGACGAGCTGAGTCGATTGAGCTTTGTCCGTCCGTCCGTCTGTCTGTCCGTCTGTCCGTCTGTCTGTTTCTACGCGAACTAGTCTCTCAGTTTTAAAGCTATCGAGCTGAAACTTTGCACAGAGTCTTCTTTTTACTGCACACTGCTAATATGTCGGAACCGACCGGATCGGATGACTATATCTTATAGCTGCCATAGGAACTATCGGTTGAAAAGTGGGTCTTTGTGAGAAAAACTTTTTTGTTTTTAATGTTAACGGCTCCCACTTCAGCAATTATTTATTCTATACGCTTTCACATAGATTAGGAAGTTTTTGTCCAAATCGGATGACTATATCTTATAGCTGCCATAGGAACTATCGGTTGAAAAGTGGGTCTTTGTGAGAAAAACTTTTTTGTTTTTAATGTTAACGGCTCCCACTTCAGCAATTATTTATTCTATACGCTTTCACATAGATTAGGAAGTTTTTGTCCAAATCGGATGACTATATCTTATAGCTGCCATAGGAACTATCGGTTGAAAAGTGGGATTTAATAAGAAAAAACTTTTTTGTTTTTAATCTTAACGGCTCCCATTTCAGCAATTATTAATTTTATACTTTACATAGATTAGGAAGTTTTTGTCCAAATCGGATGACTATATCTTATAGCTGTCATAGAACTATCGGTCGAAAAGTGGGTTTTTATGAGAAAATTTTTTTGGTTTTTAATCTTAACGTGTCTCACTTCAGCAATTATTAATATTATGCGCTTTACAAAGATTTTGGGAAGTTTTGGTCAAAATCGGATGACTATATCTTATAGCTGTCATAGGAACCAGCGGTCGAAAAGTGGGTTTTATTTAGAAAAATTGTTTGTTTTAATGTTTGGTGTTTTTAAAATTTTTTGTTTTTTAAAATTTTTGGGGGGTTAAAAACTTCGGCACAGACGAAGTTAGCTTGGCTCTTCTTTTTGATAATTTGTAACATTTTTTTTTTTTTTCTTTTGAATCTTCGGTAATCCATATATTCGTGGTGCGTTTCCTCCTGAGTAAAATAGTTGTTGTTTTTGTCTAATATCTATATGGTCCTGTTTTAATAATTCGTTTATTATCATGTTGTTTTTCCTGACCAGTTTTGTTGTTGGATCTTTTCTCAGTGTCCTGTAGGTTGTTCTATCTGACAACATAGTGTTCATCTTTTTATTATAGTCTTCTCTGAACATAGCTACTGTTTTGTTTCCCTTGTCTGCTTGTGTTATTATCAAATTGTCTCTGTGTGTTTTTAAGAATTTTTCCGTGTCCGCAGCTATTTTTAGTATGAGGTCATCCTTTTCGTTTGACCTGTTTTGTTCCTTGTAGTTAATAAGTTTTTTGCGTTAAATTCCTTCTCGTCGTTTCCTTGATTTTTTCGTCTTCTAAAGTCTGGATTCCCTGTTCAAGATCGGCGATTACATGGATTGTGGAAATTGTCTTTTTTGTAATCGGAAGAGCAAATTTTTGTCCAAGAGATAGGATCCATTTTGACTGTTTTGGAATGTCTATGTTTGTTTGGTTCGTTAGGTTCAATTGGATGTAGTTGGATTTAGTTAGGTTTAGTTGGGTTTAGTAGGATTTAGTTAGGTTCAGTTGGATGTAGTTGGATTTATTTAGGTTTAGTTTTATGTAGTTGGATTTAGTTAAGATTAGTTGGATGTATTTGGATTTATTTAGGTTCAGTTGGATGTAGTTGGATTTAGTTAGGTTCAGTTGGATGTAGTCGGATTTTATTAGGTTCAGTTGGATTTAGGTTAGGTTCAGTTGGATGTAGTTGGATTTATTTAGGTTCAATTGGATGTAGTTGGATTTCGTTAGGTTCAATTGGATGTAGTTGGATTTAGTTAGGTTCAGTTGGATTTAGTTGGATTTTATTAGGCCCAGTTGGATTTAGTAGGATTTAGTTATGTTCAGTGGATTTAGTTGGATTTATTTAGGTTTAGTTTGATGTAGTTGGATTTAGTTAGCATTAGTTGGATGTAGTTGGATTTAGTTAGGTATAGTTGGGTTTAGTTAGAATTAGTTGGATTTAGTAAGATTTAGTTAGTTTCAATTGGATGTAGTTGGATATAGTTGGAATTTTTTGATGTAGTTGGACTTAGTTAGGTTCAGTTGGATGTAGTTGGATTTATTTAGGATTAGTTGGATTTAGTTGGGATTTTTTGGATTTAGTTGGATTTAGTTAGGTTTAATTGGAGTTAGTTGGTTCGGCTGTTGCTGCAGTTGCAGATGTTGCTGCGGTTGCAGCAGGTGCTGCTGTTGCAGACGTTGCTGCGGTTGCAGCAAACAGCAAACGCCATACGGCAAACGGAAAACGGCATACGGCATACGACATACGGCAAACGGCATTCGGCAAACGGCAAACGTTTTAACTAACTAAACCGCAGCAACGTCTGCAACCACAGCAACACCTACAACAGCAACATTCGTTACCGCAGCTACAGCTGCAACAGCAGGCAATCTGCAAACTGCAAACGGCAATCGGCAAACTGCAAACTGCAAACGGCAAACTGCAAACGGCAACATTCACAACCGCATCAACAGCTGAACCACAACAACTGTTGCTACATCAGCAACACTTTCAACCGCAGCAACGTCTGCAACACCCAGCGGCAAACGGCAATCGGCAAACTGCAAATGGCAATCTGCAAACCACAACAAATGTTGCAACCGCAGCAACGTCTGCAACCGCAGCAACACCTACAACCGCAGCAACATCTGCAACCGCAGCAACATTCCCTACCGCAGCTACAGCTTAACCACAGCACTTGCAAACGGTTGCAGCAAACGGCAAACTGCAAAAGTCAAACTGCAAACGGCAAACTGCAAACTGCAGACGGCAAACGGTAATCGGCAAACGGATGTAGTTGTATATAGTTTAGTTGGATTTAGTTAGGTTCAGTTGGATGTAGTTGGAAGAAGTTGGATTTAGTTAGGTTCAGTTGGATGTAGTTGTATTTATTTAGGTTTAGTTGGGTTTAGTTGGAATTAGTTGGATATATTTAGGATTAGTTGGATGTGGTTGGAATAATTTAGGTTTAGTTGGATTTAGTAGGATTTAGTTAGGTTTCGTTAGGTTCAGTTGGACGTAGTTGGATTTAGGTAGGTTCAGTTGGATGTAATTGGATTTAGTTAGGTTTAGTTGGGTTTAGTTGCAGTTGGGTTTAGTTGCAGTTGGGTTTAGTTGCAGTTGGATTTAGTTGAAATTAGTTGGATATAGTTAGGATTAGTTGGATGTAGTTGGATTTAGTTAGGTTTAGCTGGGTTTAGTTGGAATTAGTTGGATTTAGTTAGGTTCAGTTGGATTTAGTTAGGTTCAGTTGGGTTTAGTTAGGTTCAGTCGGATGAAGTTGGATTTAGTTAGGTTCAGTTGGATGTAATTGGATTTAGTTAGGATTAGTTGGATATAGTTAGGATTAGTTGGATGTAGTTGGATTTAGTTAGGTTTAGTTGGGTTTAGTTGGAATTAGTTGGATTTAGTTAGGTTCAGTTGGATTTAGTTAGGTTCAGTTGGGTTTAGTTAGGTTCAGTCGGATGTAGTTGGATTTAGTTAGGTTCAGTTGGATGTAATTGGATTTAGTTAGGATTAGTTGGATGTAGTTGGATTTAGTTAGGTTCAGTTGGGTTTAGTTGGAATTAGTTGGATATAGTTAGGATTAGTTGGATGTAGTTGGATTTATTTAGGTTTAGTTGGATTTAGTAGGATTTAGTTAGGTTTCGTTAGGTTCAGTTGGACGTAGTTGGATTTAGGTAGGTTCAGTTGGATTTAGTTAGGTTTAGTTGGGTTTAGTTGCAGTTGGGTTTAGTTGGATATTAGTGGATTTTTAGTTAGTTGGATTTAGTTAGGATTTAGTTGGAGTAGTTAGGATAGTTGGTGCAGTTGGATGTAGTTGGGTTTAGTTAGTGGTTTAGTTGGATGTAGTTGGATTTAGTTAGGTTCAGTTGGTTTAGTTAGTTTTTGTAGTTGGATGTAGTTGGATTTAGTTAGGATTAGTTGGATGTAGTTGGATTTATTTAGGTTTAGTTGGATTTAGTAGGATTTAGTTAGGTTTCGTTAGGTTCAGTTGGACGTAGTTGGATTTAGGTAGGTTCAGTTGGATTTAGTTAGGTTTAGTTGGGTTTAGTTGCAGTTGGGTTTAGTTGGAAGTAGTTCGATATAGTTACGATTAGTTGGTTGTAGTTGGATTTAGTTAGGTTCAGTTGGATGTAGTTGGAATTATTTAGGATTAGGTTCGGCAAACGGCAATCAGCAATCGGCTAACGGCAATCTGCAATCGGTAATCGGCAGATTCTGATTTTAAATCTGCTTCTGATTTTGATTCTGATTTTTATTTTGATTCTGACTTTGATTCTAGCTTGGATTCTGATTTTGATTTTGATTCTGATTTTGATTATGACACACTGGGACAAACGGAGACGCACTGGGACACCCAGGGACACACTGGGACACCCTGAGACACAGGAAAAGAGAGATAGAAGGACAGAGGGACACATTGGGACACAGCACTACAACAGTTACAATATAATGGAATAGAGATACAAAATAAGGGGGTCGAAAAGAAAGACATCAAGACCAAATGACAGAAACGCCTTCCGATCTAGTGGGGTAAATTAATTTGTCGGTACACCCAAAAAACCAACTCGCCCTAAAAAGTGTCATTTTCGCCCTAATATTCAGAAAATCGCCCTAAAAAATGAATTAAGAAAATGCTTTTCTAAAAAATAGAAATTGTGTTCTAGATTTCAGGGCAATTTTTCTAAAAAACCCTTAGACAATTTCAGCTGTTATGTCGACTTAAAAAAAATTCCCAAGCGATTATGGCAGCGCTGGCATGAGGAGGAAGCAGCTGGCGGTAAAAGACTAAAAAAAAAATTGTGGAAAGAGGAGGACGACCGACCACAGACCAACAGTGTTGGTTGTTGTTGGCTCCCCCCTCTAACTTCACCCAATCACAACCTCCCGCTTTCTTTTAAGCTATAAATTAATTTTGAAATAAGCATTAACAATTATTTTTTTTACTTACTGGGACTTGAACGCGGGACCACTCACAAATACTGAACACACGGACGACGTCTTAGCCCACTCGACTATTAGTCTTAAGCAAGACGTTGCATCATAAGCGTAGTTAAGAATGTACGCAGTTAGTCTAGTTGACATGACATTCGCTTAGCAAACGTGAAGGCCTGGGATCAAGTCCCAGTAGGAGCAAACTTTTTCTTCTTATTTTTATGTTTTTTTTTAATGTTTTTGTTTTTATTTGGTTTAGCAATACCTTGCGTTAAAATCGTACCTATGAATTTGTGTGCCGTATTTGGCGCTTAAGTACTCACTTTTGCCAATCTATTAGAAGCAAGGGTCGTGGTCGAGTGGATAAGACATTAGCTTAGGAATGTCGGGGACTGAAATCAAGTCCCCCCGTAGGACCATACTGTTTTTTCTTATTTAATGTTTTTTTTTTTATGTTTTTTATTTATATTTGAGGTGTTTTTAACATTGACTATATTTTATACAATCCTTTTATCGATTACTACATGGTGAAACGCATGTCAAGATAAAACAAAACTTGCTCAATACATCTACATTCTTCAGGGATTGCGAATAGATATTAGTGTGTAGTAGTAAACAAATGCCATCACATAGACGGCTTCGTTGTTAAAACCGAACTACAGCATAGCGAAATGCAATTTCGCAAACATTTTTAGAAAGGGAAGGATTTAAAAGTACCCTAAATTTGTAACAAATTTGTTCTAAAGTCAAAGGCTAAATTACCCTAAAAATTAGAAAAGGCAATAAAGCAAATTCACCCTAAAATTTAGAAAAAAAAATATTTTTCTAATTTTTAGAAAGTTTTTTTCTAAAAAAAATCATTTTTAGGGTAACTTTTCTAAAATTCAGAAATTTTTTTCTTAAACATAGAAATTTTTTTCTAAATTTAAGAGCGATTTCGATTTTAGGGCGATTTTCTTAAATATAGAAAAATAATTTTCTGAGTGTACGAACAGCTACTCCCCTGCTCGCAGCGTTAATGATCGGAAGGAATTTCAAAAAATACTAGAAGCTATGAAAGTGCAAGATTGTGAAGAAGTATAGACCTAAAGCCTTTGTCGGAAAGGTTACCACTGAGAAAAGGAAAGATATTATTGTAATCCCTACAAAGAATACGAAATGTGGGCGGGTTGGTGGGTGGTAAGTGGGTGGGATGTGGAAGGGATGTGGGCGGAACTGGAAATTGTTTGTAAAGTGGGTGGGAAGTGGGTGGACTGTAGGTGGGATTTGGATGGGATGTGGGCTGGAAGTGGGAGGGATTTGGGCGTTAAGTGGGCGGGAAGTGGGTGGGATGTGGGTGGGATGTGATGTGGGCGGGAAGTTGGAGGGATGTGGGCGTTAAGTGGGCGAGAAATGGGCGGGAAGTGGATAGGATGTGGATGGGATGTTGGCGGGAAGTGGGAGGGATGTGGGTGGGATGTGCGTGGGAAGGACGTGGGACTGGGGTTGGATTTGGGTGTACAGTGGGTGGGATGTGGGAGGGAGGGGGTGGGAGTTGGAGGGAAAACCCATCAGCAAAGTTCGATTTCTGGGTTTTATTATCTATTGTTTGGTTCTATACTGTTGAAGGCGCAGCGAAGCACCTCGGGTTATTTGCTAGTCTCTATAAATATAAAAGAGAGTATCCTGATTCACTGATTGATTCACTGACTGACTGACTGATTGGCAATCATCGCACCGCCTAAACGGTAAGAGATAGAAAGCTGAAATTTGGAAAGGAGTTTCTGTTAGTGGTGAAAGTGCGGACTAAGACGGGGTTTTGGAAAATACCACCCGGAAAAGTCGGTGTAGTTTAAAATTATGTTCGACTCTACTAAGATTTGACAGGAGTTTTGAGGCAACTGATTCTTCTCAAGTTTTAAATGGTTGTTGGATATTGAGTTGGTTTATAAATAGGCCGTCAAGTCTAGTAAAAATAATGGACTTCGGAGAGGGGTTAATCGTTTAATATCTTTTTCAAATAATCCTTTTCTTAGAAAGACTTAACATTTTTTTCGAAGATTATATAGACGTCCCTAACAGCCATATTAAGCTAAGGTCTCACAGGCAAATAATTTCCCAATTTAAAATTAAAATGTGGCTATGAAACTTTTTAACTTTGATTTTTGATATTTAGCAAAAATTTCGTCAAAATGTGGGCAAAATATTTGACTGTGGGACCTTAGCTTGACCTCTGCGAACAGACATGTCTTCATAATCTGCAAGAAGAACATCACAAAAATGATTTAAATAATTGGTGTGCAATGCATCCACAACAGCTGGCACGTTAGCTTTTTTCCTTTCATGATAGCTGCTCTATCGGTACAAGTCGATGACAGTTTTTCTGTTGATCGCGTTTATTTTACCGTTTACCTGACCATGGAAGGAGAACATTGTTTAAAATGCTTTGCATATATTCAAACTAGCAAATAACCCGACGCGCTTCGCTGCGCCTTCAACAGTATAGAACCCCGTAGATCCCAGAAATCGAACTTTGCTGATGGGTTCTCCCCACAACTCCCACCCCATCCCTCCCACATCCCACCCACTGTACACCCAAATCCAACCCACCCACATCCCACGCACATCCCACCCACACACCCACATCCCTCCCACTTCCCGCCAACATCCCATCCACTTCCCACCTACATCCCACCCACATCCCTCCCACTTCCCGCCAACATCCCATCCACTTCCCGCCACATTCCACCCACTTCACAACCACTTTCCATCCATTTTCTACCCACTTTCAAAACAACTAACCACCTACATCCCACTCACATCCCACCCACATCCCATTCACTTCCCAGTGGGCATCTCGGCCTTATTTCCAATATCGAAAAATGAAAACACAACTGAATTCTCATTTTGACCTTACAAACCGAGTTTCAAGTCAATCGGATGAAAAATAGTTATATCGCATGATGAATTTTCCGGCCATTTTCACGCCTGGGGGCGGATTTTCCGACATTGAAAAATCACATTTCAAACTATTTCGTATTCTGTCCTTACAAACCGAGTTTCAAGCCAATCGGATGAAAAATAGTCTATTTGCATGCAGAATTTTCCGGCAATTTTCCGACCGTCAGGTCAAATTTTCTATCTTCAGAATATCACATTTCAAACTATTTCGTATTCTATCTCTACAAACCGAGTTTCAAGCCAATCGGATGATAAATAGTTTTTTTTTCTTGCTGAATTTTTCCGACCGTTCCGTCAAATTTTCCAACATCGGAAAATCACATTTCAAACTATTTCGTATTCAGCCCTTACAAACCGAGTTTGAAGCCAATCGGATGAAAAATAGTTTTTTGCATGCAGAATTTTCCGGCCATTTTCCTCGTGGGCGGATTTTCCAAAATCGGGAAAACACGTGTCGAATTATTTCGCGTACTATGCTTACAAAACCAAGTTTCAAGTCAATCGGATGAAAAATAACATTTTTCCCATACAAACTTTTCCGACTTTTCCGGGTGGAATTTTCCAAAACCCCGTCTTAGTACGCACTTTCACCACCAACAGAAACTCCGGTCCAAATTTCAGCTTTCTATCTCTTTCCGTTTAGGCTGTGCGATGATTGCCAATCAGTCAGTCAGTCAGTGAATCAGTCAGGACACTCTCTTATATATTTATAGAGATTACGGTCGATGGTTCGAAAACAAATAGTTTAGATGTTCACACTTTTATCTACATTTCATCTACATAAATACAAATATTTGACTATTTCCGCAGTTCTAAGAGTGATCGTATGGGCCGTTAGTGGAACTTCTTAAAACAACTCTTTCCGTAAACTCTTTTCCGTTGTGTCCAAACGATTTCTGAACTTCAAAACCAAGTTCGTTATACAACGGGCTACATGTTTTGCTAGTACTGTTGAAGTTGCAACCGAAGCCTTCAGTTGTTTCGAAAATGTTTTTTGCAATAAGTTTGAGTTTATTGAAATTTATGTTTATTGCTAACGAGTCGTTAGGGGCTTCCCCATCTGGGCTATAGCGGGGGTACTCTGTTATAAAGGATAAATTTTCTTGATCAGCATCAATAGCTAGATTGAGTGCATTCTGAGTACATAACGATGGACCATTTGCTGGAAGTTGAAGTTGGTTGAATAAAAAAAAAAAAATTTGGAAAATGATTTCACTTACTTATTTTTCTTTTACAGAATTAAATAAATTATTTATTTTAAAATTTGTTGCTAACTTAAGATTTAAACTTAAACAATTTGTCCTACAAACTAAAGCGTCTACCAAAAATCTTCATCAGTCTCAAAAACATAAACAAAATTAGGAATTTAAAAGTCTTTGTACAATGCTAATTTCTGCAATTAGTCGACCTCCTCCACAGTGGGTCCAGAGTAGCCACCAAAGCCACCGGCTTGCGACCCACAGTTGGCTCCAGTTCCGGCACCTTGGCCCTGTCCCTGCTGATGCATCTTTGTCATTATCGGCGAGCAGTGTTTGGTGAGCTCGTCCAGTTTGTGATCAAACTCCTCCTTGTCGGCGGTTGTGTTTGTGTCCAACCACTTGATGGTCTCGTTGCACTTCTCCAGCACTGAGGTCTTATCAGATTCGCTGAGATTATTGGAGCTGGCTTGCTCCACAGCCTGCTTCACATTGAAGACGTAGCTCTCCAAGCTGTTGCGGGACGAGATGCGTTGGCGCTGCTTCTCATCCTCGTCGGCATAGCGCTCGGCCTCGTTAACCATTCGGTCGATCTCAGCTTGAGAAAGGCGGCCCTTATCGTTCTTGATGGTTATATTTTTGGCCTTGCCGGTGCTCATCTCCTTGGCGGTGACGTTGAGGATGCCGTTGGCGTCCATATCAAAAGTGACCTCGATCTGGGGAACGCCTCGTGGTGCTGGCGGAATGCCCGACAAATCGAAGGTGCCCAGTGCGTTGTTGTCCTTGGTCATCACTCTTTCGCCCTCGTATACCTGTATGGACACGCCGGGCTGGTTGTCTGAGTACGTGGAGAAGGTCTTGGTCTGCTTGCAAGGAATGCGGCAGTTGCGTTCAATCAGCTTGGTCATGACTCCGCCAGCAGTCTCAATGCCGAGAGAGAGCGGTGCCACGTCCACCAGTAACACGTCCTGAATCTTTCCGCTCTGGTCGCCACTGAGGATGGCGGCCTGGACAGCAGCTCCGTAGGCCACCGCTTCGTCAGGATTGATGGAGAGATTGAGGCTCTTGCCGTTGAAGAACTGCTGAAGGAGACTCTGCACCTTGGGAATGCGAGTGGAGCCGCCAACGAGGACAATGTCGTGAATCTGGCCTTTGTCCATCTTAGCATCATTGAGTGCCTTCTCCACCGGCTGCAAGGTGTTCCGGAAGAGGTCGGCGCACAGCTCCTCGAATCGGGCACGACTCACCTTGGTATAGAAGTCGTGTCCCTCGAACAGGGCATCTATCTCGATGGTGGCCTCCGTGCTGGAGGAGAGTGTTCGCTTGGCCCGCTCAGCTGCTGTTCGGAGGCGTCGCAGAGCACGTGGATTGGAGCGCAGGTCCTTCTTGAATTTGCGCTTGAACTCCTCCGCCAGATGGGTCACCAGGCGGTTGTCAAAGTCCTCGCCGCCCAGTGTGTGTCTCCAGCCGTGGCTCGTACCTCGAACAGGGATCCCTCGTCGATGGTGAGAATTGATACGTCGAAGGTGCCGCCTCCCAGATCGAAGATGAGCACATTGCGCTCACCCTTGAGATCCTTGTCCAGGCCATAGGCGAGTGCTGCTGCAGTCGGTTCGTTGATGATCCGCAGCACATTAAGTCCAGCAATGTGACCGGCATCCTTGGTAGCCTGACGTTGCGAGTCATTGAAGTAGGCCGGTACTGTGATTACTGCGTCCGTGATACTCTGGCCCAGATACGCCTCGGCCGTCTCCTTCATCTTGACCAGCACCATCGAGCTGATCTCCTCCGGGGCGAAGCGCTTTGACTCGCCCTTGAACTCAACGCCAATCTTGGGTTTGCCACCGTCACTCACCACCTTAAATGGCCAGTGCTTCATGTCCTCGGCTATCTTGGGGTCATCGTACTTGCGACCAATCAGGCGCTTGGCGTCGAAAACTGTGTTTTTGGGGTTCATGGCGACTTGGTTCTTGGCAGCGTCGCCAATCAAACGCTCCGACTCTGTGAAAGCCACATAACTGGGAGTCGTCCGGTTGCCCTGGTCGTTGGCGATGATCTCCACTTTGCCATGTTGGTAGACACCCACGCAGGAGTAGGTGGTGCCCAAGTCGATTCCAATGGCAGGCATTCTGTTTGTTGTTGTTGTTGAACTTGGTTTAACAATACTGAAATGTTTGTTTTGTTCCACTAGTTTTGTTCTCACTTCGTTTGCTTTTGATTACTCTTTTTGCTTTGTTTAAAAATAGTTAACGTTTTTGCAAAATTATTTTGGCTTGTTCAGCTGTTTGTTTTGCTTTTGCTTTTGGTTTGCTTGCGCTTGTGATGTTTTCACTTTGCTTCTTTGAATTGAATTGCGGCGAAGAGAAACCGACGGCCGTATTTATACCCAGCCGCTCTGTTTACGAAATTTCGAGAACCGCTCTTCTCGAAGCATTCCAAACGTTGGGTAGTTTTCAATGCGTGCGAGTGAGATGGCAATGGCACTCACAGAGACCAATTGCCCAGAGAGAGGGTGTGTGGAATTTTCTCGAGATTTCTTTGCGTCGAAGGGGAAACATAACATCTGCTGGCCTACCGCAACAGCTTGCGAGTCTAGAAAACTCGATTCGGTTAGTTAGTCGTTGTCGTTTGTTAATGTTTATGTTAAAGTGCACAAATAATTTATTTTGCCTAGGTTCTTTGACCGATTGATTTTGAAGTGGGCAACTATTTTTTTCGTGGTCTCCTTTGTAATTTTTCTCTCTAAAAATAAAGCTAGGCCCTTGAAATTTTGTGTAATTGTGTCTTATATTAAACTAGAATTTCGGAAAAAAATGTCGTCGATTGGGCCACGCCCTTACAACTACCTGAAATGGTATGGACAAAACGTCAATTTTTTATAAAAATCAACCATTAAGATGTGACAGTTTTTAACATTTGACAAATCGCAAATTAGTCTGTAAGGCCAATTCGGAAGCCATTTTTTTTCAATCGTAGCCCTCCCTCAGTATAGCTTAATCTTGGTCGTCCCATATTGGAGGGTGATGATGTGGCGGTATTTTCATGATCAATTTCCACTTACAAATTTTTTAAAAGCCATTCTGAGTGCATGGTTTTATATCTTGACAGATATCTTTGGCATTTTTCCAAATATCGATTTATATGAGAGACAAATCCTTTTAATTTGGCTTTACCTTGATCTATATTTTTTATGCTTAAGTCGTTTTTGTTGATCCCTGCTTTAATGTATTCAGTTATGCCATTTACGATCGAAATGATTGTTGCTGTTCCAAATATCGATGAGAGTGTCGTGCGAAAACTCATATGTCACTAAAAATTCATAATATTCGATAAAGCGAAAAAATGCGGGGCTTGCGCCTACACTCAGAAAAAAAATCGTTCTAAATCTACCGAAATCAAGCCCATTCTTTGACAAAAGTAGAGCAATCCCGCTTTTTCTTGAACCGTGAACAGCGAGTGTCATATTATGAACATTTTGTGCTCACTTTTTGAATGGCTTGGGCATGTTTTAAGAACATTTTGTGCTTGCAAAATAAACGCTGGGAAAAAATGTTTTGAATGCTTTTCTTTTGTTTCAAAAGTAAATTTTTTTTAACTATAATTAAATTAGTTTTCTAAGTTTCTTTCTGATTTTCTTTTTTTTTATTTTATTGATTTTGTCTGCAGAAAGCAAGGGATCGAGCCCATAACCTCGATGCTTCTCAACCCAAGAGTCGGCGTCGCTACCATCGCGGCTACCGACCTCGCTCGAGACATTGCGGCGAATTGCATTCTTAAGGCAAAGCTTTGTGACTGAGAGCTTTTTGCTAAAGGCAAAGCCTTAAATGTTTTACTTGGGCGGAAAAATCAGGAGCTGAAATCAGCGTGTATGCGAATTTTACCCTTCCGAAACACAAGTAAACAAAACACAAAAAACGACGCCAACAGCCCTACTCCTCCCCCCCCCCCCCCCCCCCCCCCGGAACACCGCCAGAAGATAGTGACAAGGGACAGCTCTTACCACGGATCAGTTCAATCACGCCCCCCCGCCCCCCATTTGGAAAACCGTATCCACTTAAAGATAAACAATCGTACCTCTGAGGTTAGAATTGATACAGCCATATAAGATCAACGTCTTAAGAAATGACACACCCCCCCCCACATGGCACGCACACTGGACCGAACCGTACATGCAGAAACGGAACGGCGGCCGCTTCCGCCCGTTTTTGTTGTTTTTTGCTCATTTTGATTTTTTGTTTTGTTTTTAAATATTAATAATTATTGTAGAATGTAAAACAGTTCTCAATGCGCGATGCTCGCACTTCTGTTGTGATTTGTGGCAGTTTTAGTAAGAAAGCTTTTTTGTGGTGTATTTCGGTGAACGTCGGGCTTGTTTTGTGAACGATAATTCACGAACGAAATTGTTCAAATAGGAGCACACTTGTGCTGGGTTTTGCGTGGTCGATTTTTTCTTAGTGTACATGCGCCGCAAAAGTAATACTCCACGGAACACAATTACATTTGGTTTTTTTCTGCAAAATACACAATGAACAAAACAACAGACAACAACAATAAAACACACAATTCGTTTCTTATCACATCAGATATCAATTTTACATACCGTGAGCTTCGTTTTTCATATTAAGCTTGATTATTTTATTGAAGCCTTGCCCATTTATTTACTTTGCAAATACAATGAACTGGTTACGTAAATTTTCACAAGGAAGTGCCTTGATAAATCAGTGGACTTCAGAGAGCTGCCACAAGAGAAACGTTGCCACCCGGTCGAAAAAAAATATTTTTAATCTAACTGAAGTATTCACTTTTAATAATTAAAGTCACTCTTTGAAATTAATGCCATCGATTTTTTGACTTTATGCCAGAAAAATCGTCATTTCGCCCAAAGTGCAGTGCTGATACATGGATAAGATTTTCATTTTCACCATGATCTTCTGAATCCGTGGCAGCTAATCTACGCTTTAAGCGAGAACTCCCTTCATCATCTTTCATGGGCGTTCGACATTTTCAAAGAATTCTTAAACAAAGTCACCTGGTTGAAATCGTATTTGCAATCGAGATGTTATCTTGTTATCTTTTTTATCCACTCCTCCTTGGTTTATCTGAGTTTCCTGCTACTTTTCTGCAGCACAAAATTAGTTAAGGTTGCGGTTTGGCGACCATTTGTAAGCCAAATCTTAAGCATTTTGCCTCGACTCAAATAAATGTAGTCTGAACAAAGTGGATTTTTGCAAAAGGGGCAAAAAGGGGTCAAAAAGATTAATATCCTCGCATTATGTACATATTGCAGAATAATATTGTGTTAATAGTTACGTCAATCCACGCCAATCCAACATAATTTTATTCCACGGAACACAACAAGTTTAAGGTTAGAATTGTTAAAAACATAACTTTACAAAAACACATATAAACAAAGATAGATCAAGGAATGCATGATAACACTTATAATAAACATACCCTAAACTTTGTTTTCCATTTCGATTCACTTTAATATTCGACATAGATTTTATTTTATACTGATTTGAAATATTCTCCTATGCGCAAGGCAAACAAAGGCAAAGTTTGTGCAAGCAAACAGCTGACTTCCAGCGCTGCCTAAACTCGCACTGCTTACAATTCAATTGTACCGATTTGATTTTTAACTGCCCTAGATAATGCTCTATTGGAAAAAATATTGTTTTTGCCTAACTCTTAAAAAAAATGAATTTCTAGAGTTGTTGGTTAGCGACCTTTAATTGTAGAATTTTATGCTTGAGGAGACTCCTCGACCTAGAGCCAGCAAGCATAAAATTCCTTAAATGAATTTCTGTTAAAATTTTTGGCAATTTAACCAATGTGCAATGAAAGCATTCTTAAACTAGGCAATTATTAATGTTGTATGTTAATGTGGTCGAAATCGCTAACCGTTTTATCGAGCTTTTTCAAGTGTAATAAAACTTCGGCCCAGGCAAAGTTACCTTTGTTTTCTCGTTTTTCTTAAGTTTCTGCGGTTTCTTCCGAAAGTTCAACCAGTTCAAAAATACAACATTTTTGTCCCATGAACTATTTTGCTTTAAGAAACTTTAATAAATCGTTATATTTTTGCATCCGATAAAGGTAAGATTCTGAAAATAAGTTTAAAAATATTTAAAAAAAAAAATTTTAAATTTGGAGACCACGAAAAAAACAGTTGCCCACTTCAAAATCAATCGGTCAAAGAACCTAGGCAAAATAAATTATTAGTGCACTTTAACATAAACATTAACAAACGACAACGACTAACTAACCGAATCGAGTTTTCTAGACTCGCAAGCTGTTGCGGTAGGCCAGCAGATGTTATGTTTCCCCTTCGACGCAAAGAAATCTCGAGAAAATTCCACACACCCTCTCTCTGGGCAATTGGTCTCTGTGAGTGCCATTGCCATCTCACTCGCACGCATTGAAAACTACCCAACGTTTGGAATGCTTCGAGAAGAGCGGTTCTCGAAATTTCGTAAACAGAGCGGCTGGGTATAAATACGGCCGTCGGTTTCTCTTCGCCGCAATTCAATTCAAAGAAGCAAAGTGAAAACATCACAAGCGCAAGCAAACCAAAAGCAAAAGCAAAACAAACAGCTGAACAAGCCAAAATAATTTTGCAAAAACGTTAACTATTTTTAAACAAAGCAAAAAGAGTAAACAAAAGCAAACGAAGTGAGAACAAAACTAGTGGAACATAACAAACATTTCAGTATTGTTAAACCAAGTTCAACAATAACAACAAACAGAATGCCTGCCATTGGAATCGACTTGGGCACCACCTACTCCTGCGTGGGTGTCTACCAACATGGCAAAGTGGAGATCATCGCCAACGACCAGGGCAACCGGACGACTCCCAGTTATGTAGCTTTCACAGAGTCGGAGCGTTTGATTGGCGACGCTGCCAAGAACCAAGTCGCCATGAACCCCAAAAACACAGTTTTCGACGCCAAGCGCCTGATTGGTCGCAAGTACGATGACCCCAAGATAGCCGAGGACATGAAGCACTGGCCATTTAAGGTGGTGAGTGACGGTGGCAAACCCAAGATTGGCGTTGAGTTCAAGGGCGAGTCGAAGCGCTTCGCCCCGGAGGAGATCAGCTCGATGGTGCTGGTCAAGATGAAGGAGACGGCCGAGGCGTATCTGGGCCAGAGTATCACGGACGCAGTAATCACAGTACCGGCCTACTTCAATGACTCGCAACGTCAGGCTACCAAGGATGCCGGTCACATTGCTGGACTTAATGTGCTGCGGATCATCAACGAACCGACTGCAGCAGCACTCGCCTATGGCCTGGACAAGGATCTCAAGGGTGAGCGCAATGTACTCATCTTCGATCTGGGAGGTGGCACCTTCGACGTATCAATTCTTACCATCGACGAGGGATCCCTGTTCGAGGTACGAGCCACGGCTGGAGACACACACCTGGGCGGCGAGGACTTTGACAACCGCCTGGTGACCCATCTGGCGGAGGAGTTCAAGCGCAAATTCAAGAAGGACCTGCGCTCCAATCCACGTGCTCTGCGACGCCTCCGAACAGCAGCTGAGCGGGCCAAGCGAACACTCTCCTCCAGCACGGAGGCCACCATCGAGATAGATGCCCTGTTCGAGGGACACGACTTCTATACCAAGGTGAGTCGTGCCCGATTCGAGGAGCTGTGCGCCGACCTCTTCCGGAACACCTTGCAGCCGGTGGAGAAGGCACTCAATGATGCTAAGATGGACAAAGGCCAGATTCACGACATTGTCCTCGTTGGCGGCTCCACTCGCATTCCCAAGGTGCAGAGTCTCCTTCAGCAGTTCTTCAACGGCAAGAGCCTCAATCTCTCCATCAATCCTGACGAAGCGGTGGCCTACGGAGCTGCTGCCCAGGCCGCCATCCTCAGTGGCGACCAGAGCGGAAAGATTCAGGACGTGTTACTGGTGGACGTGGCACCGCTCTCTCGGCATTGAGACTGCTGGCGGAGTCATGACCAAGCTGATTGAACGCAACTGCCGCATTCCTTGCAAGCAGACCAAGACCTTCTCCACGTACTCAGACAACCAGCCCGGCGTGTCCATACAGGTATACGAGGGCGAAAGAGTGATGACCAAGGACAACAACGCACTGGGCACCTTCGATTTGTCGGGCATTCCGCCAGCACCACGAGGCGTTCCCCAGATCGAGGTCACTTTTGATATGGACGCCAACGGCATCCTCAACGTCACCGCCAAGGAGATGAGCACCGGCAAGGCCAAAAATATAACCATCAAGAACGATAAGGGCCGCCTTTCTCAAGCTGAGATCGACCGAATGGTTAACGAGGCCGAGCGCTATGCCGACGAGGATGAGAAGCAGCGCCAACGCATCTCGTCCCGCAACAGCTTGGAGAGCTACGTCTTCAATGTGAAGCAGGCTGTGGAGCAAGCCAGCTCCAATAATCTCAGCGAATCTGATAAGTCCTCAGTGCTGGAGAAGTGCAACGAGACCATCAAGTGGTTGGACACAAACACCACCGCCGACAAGGAGGAGTTTGATCACAAACTGGACGAGCTCACCAAACACTGCTCGCCGATAATGACAAAGATGCATCAGCAGGGACAGGGCCAAGGTGCCGGAACTGGAGCCAACTGTGGCCAGCAGGCCGGTGGCTTTGGTGGCTACTCTGGACCCACTGTGGAGGAGGTCGACTAATTGCAGAAATTAGCATTGTACAAAGACTTTAAAATTCCTAATTTAGTTTATGTTTTGAGACTGATGAAGATTTTTGGTTGATTATAGGACAAATTGTTTAAGTTTAAATCTTAAGTTAGCAACAAATTTTAAAATAAATAATTTATTTAATTCTGTACAAAATAAATCCAAAAAAGTCTTTTTTTCTTAGATTCCTAAATTTCTTGTCAACAGATCATTAAGAATACAAACAACGCTTTTCATGCTGGGTCGGTTGGACGCAATTTCAGTCCAGCATTCGGTAATCAAGTCTTTCATTTGCTTGGGACACTTATCCATGTCACCATCAAACGAGGGTCTTCCACCTGTAACAACAGATTTCTCAGTACAATTTATTTCTCCTTGGAATAACTTGTATATGATTTTACCCTTGTCGACATTCATATACACCTGGAAGATGCTGTTCAAGTCCACAAATGGTCGCTGTCGTGCCATCATTTCCCATAGTGTAATGCCAAAGCTGTATACATCACATTTCTCAGTGTAGGTGCGGGTCTTGAACACCTTTTCAGATGAAAGAATATGAAGTCAAACTCAAAACTGAAACCATCTTATGCCCGTATGTACCTCTGGTGCCATATAAAGAGGTGTGCCGCGATCGACCGTCATAATGGTGGCGAAATCGGTTACTGTTCCAAAATCACAGATCTTCAAAACTTTCCGTTCCTTCGAAAGCAGAATGTTGTCGGGTTTAATGTCCCGATGTATCAATGGTTTCGGTTCCATTCCATGCAGATAGGCAAGACCCTAAATAAATGCAAAGATAGATTGGTAAGTGGGTAGGAAGAGTTAAACGGTTCGTATTAAGCATTTACCTGGGCAATCTGGAGTGCCCAGTCTAAGGCGTACCAGTAAGTGTGCTCCTTTTGTCGTTCACCATGCAGAAATTTGTGCAGGGATCCGCCCGCCATGTACTCCATCAGCAGGTAGGTGGCATTACCATGCATTGAAATACCATAAAGTGATATTATATTTCTATGGCTGACCCGAGAAAGCTGAGCGATCTCCTTTTTAATGTCCTTCGATTCAGCATGGAGATGGGGAAAAAACTTTACAGCAATTTGGCGATTGCGCCAACGAGCCTCACGGACAACACCATAAGAGCCGCTCCCAAGTTCCTTTAAATGCATGTATGTATATGTGTTTAAGTTTGCTGATAAGATGAAATGATACGGCTTTTCGGAGACCAATTGTTAAATTTCAATTGGTGTACCTTTCCACAAAACTGGATTTCTTCATAGTCCACTGTTTCTCTGGTCGGAGCAGTCATTGCCATCCAGCTCTGTGTTGTTCTGCTATTGTGGAATTCCCGCAATTGTGTTTTCTAATTGCTTAAACTCTTTTGATCATGCTTATCGATATCACACAGCTGTTACATACATGCATATATATGTTTGTACAATGTACATTAGGTTGCCCGTAAAAGTATATTAGGGAGGACGCGATTAAAAATTTTTTTTTTTTTGTTAGGGTGCAGAATAAATTAAAAAATCAAAAATTTTAGATCATGTTTTAACCTCTGCGAACAGCGTTCAAAGTTTTCACAAATATTACGTATACGACACGTTCACCGAATCGAAATTTTGTCGACGAATTCTCCGTATCATTTTAAAAAGTATTCAAAATTTAATGTTATAGAGGAAAAGGGAAAATAGGGAAGGGAAGTAATTTTATTTTTTTTGTTGAAAATGGTCCAAATATTGACGAAGCGAGCCCATTTCAAACGAAGAGATGCGTTTTATCCACGCTTTTATATGGGATTAAGTTTGTAAGCCTGTCCATTTCGGAAAGTGCGACTAATGTGGCTCGCAAGTTGGAGTCAGCATTATTGATTCGCTAAACTCAAGACACCGCTCCTTGGAGACCGTTTTGAATCGATAAAAGAGATAGAGCCCGAAACGAAGAAGGAATTGAAGCCTATACCGGAAGAAGACTGCAGCATGTTTATAAAATTTTAAAAACCTTGGCACAAGTGTAATGCAGTCGGCGGAGACTACTTTCAGGGGAATGAAATGAATGTACAAAAATAAATAAAGATTTTTTGATTTATAAACAAATTCCCTGTATTTTTTATATAGTTAGTAATCCTCGTTAATCCTCGGAATTACCATGTGGACAATAGTCTATGTATAAGCAGCGCAGTAAAAATAGATGGAAGAACGGCTGCAACCGTGATGCGCAGCACTTTATTTCAGTTCGTGTGGGACCTCACTTGAAAGATATCCTGATAGCCACTAAGTGTACTGCTGAAACTTTCTTTTATCTAGAAGTGAACAGCGCAGAATAGAAGAAATTTTGCCGTAATATACGATTTTTACAAAATATATATTGTATTTAGTAAATATTATTTGCATATTGTATTGCACAAAATTATTTCAATGGTCATGGTACCTTTTTGTCAAATGTTATGACTTCAAACCAAGTCTACTCCAACTACTTAAAAATTACACAGTGTTACAAAAAAAAAATCTGAACATACTTTTCACGAGACCCAGTACATATTGTTGGGCTAGTCGAGTATAGCATTTCCTCATACTTGGTTTTCTCCTAACACCCCCAAAATCTAAAGTTATGGTCCAAAAACCGCTTTTTTGCTTTTGTACCTCACTTAAATAGATATAACTCGCGAATGGACCGTCCGATTGTTCATATCCTTATCAATTTCGGTAGCGACGAGAGGAATCTAATACATTTTAATCAATGGTTTGACTAATTTATCCCGATGGCTGAGAAATGCGGCTTACAGATCTGTCATTTTCCTTTTTTTTTTGAGAAATTTGTACTTTGACCATCACTGGTTTTACTATTTTATTCTATGCGATTTTTTCTTAAAATTTGTTATAAAAGCCCATTTAATTCTCCGTTGAACGGTTGTTTTCCCAATGAACTTGGATACCGTTTGACGAAGTTATGCGCGCATTTCTAATTACACCTCGAATATCTAGTATTTTTTTTTTAGTAAGCCAACATATATTTGACAACCTTAACATAGGTGCCCCTACAAGTATGCTCTGTTTTCTTTGGCACCAGATTCAAAAAATATTTTTAAATTCTTATATAAATATAAATTTTCATGTATCACAATTTTTGGGCCAATAAATATGAGAAAGGTGAATCGCTAGCATGGATCAATTTTTGACTGTGATATGCGACCCTAACTCGCTTATTGTTTCATCAAAATAATTTTAAATTTTAATTTCATGTACAAGAGTATCTAACTCTGACTGGTGCATTTTGTAGAGTCTGCAGATGTGTTCTCCCACTTAAGCCAACTCTAAATGTTAACTGTGGGCTGTAAGGGTCTTCAAGGGTCTTCGGTGCCAAAGGCAAACGCCAGAAAGAATATATATTCTTGATCAGCACTAAGAGCCGAGTCGAAATAGTCATGTCGGTGAAAGACGGTGAGAGCTAGAGGTTTGCGACGCTTAAAAGTTATCATCTCCCACCACATAAAGTATATATGTATATTCTTGACCAGCATGACGAGCTGAGTCAATTAAGCGTTTAGCTCCATCAGCTCTTGTTTCCAAGATATGGCGGAAAAACGAAAAAGTGGAATTTTTGGCACTCTAGGATTTATGGAGGCCACACTAGGCATAAATATGTGAGTTTATGAGCTATTTGCGATAAAGTACATATCAATGCATTTTTAAAAAATCAAAGGCGCTATATAAGTTCAGCGGAAAGTGTCTAAATTGGCCTCTAAAGACAGACATTTTTCGATTTATAGCATTTTTATCAAAATAAATCATCCCGTTCAGGCTAGCGCGGTTCTTGAATTAATATATTCGCCATCTGAGCATATAGTCCAACATATGATCTAATTTTGTGATTTTTATGGCATTCAAATCAGTTTATTTGGCAAAGGCTATAGCCTGCTAAAGACAAAAAAAACATATTTAAATTTATGGGAGGAAAACAAGATTGTTACTCTAAATCTGTATAGGATCTTTAAAGAGGCTACTTGATTAGGCCTAAATTGTTATTTGTTTACATGATGATAAATTCTATTTTGAAACAAGTAGCCTTTTCACAGTTCCTATCAAATTTTTTACTGACAATCTAGTTTTCCTCCCATAAATTTAAATATGTATTGTCGTCTTTAACCGGCTATAGCTTTGCCAAATAAACTAATTAAAATGCCATAAAAATAACAAAATTCGATCATATGTTTGGCCATATGCTCAGATGGCGAAAATAATTATGAAATAACCGCGCTTGCTTAAACAGGAGATTTATTTTGATAAAAATATAAATCAAAAAATGTCTGTCTTTAGACACTTTCCGCTGAACTTATTTAGTGCCTTTTATTTTTTTATAAATGCATTGATATGTACTTTATCGCAATTAGCTCATAAACTCACATATTTATGCCTAGTGTGGCCTCCATAAATCCTAGAGTGCCAAAAATTCAACTTTTTCGTTTTTCCGAAAAATAAGATCAAATATCAAGATGGTATTTCAATATAATTTCAATAATATCAATATTTTCATACCAAGGTGAAACTATTTAATATCAATGAGAACCTGTAGTATTAGGTCGACACTAACAATATTATATTGATATGTGAAATGTTCAAAGTGAGATGCAAAATTCCCCAGTGATATGAGTTGAGATCAAAGTAGACATCGAAATTCTAAAGGAAAGAGACATATAGAATTGCTCGAATCAGAGAGAGACAGCTATAGTCTATGTCGAAAAAAAACAATAACAAAGTTCACTGCTCCGCCGCAGCAAGCGCGAAAACGAGTGCAGGTCGTTTATTTCTTCGTGATAACTTCGAAGTCATCCTCGCAAGTTTCTAGCTTCTTGTAAATTTCGTCATTCGTTCCGTGTTATTGCGTGAGAAAAGTAAGTGAAAAAAGTGCGGTGCCTAAAAAAATTTGAAACGGTAAAAGTGAGGTACATGTGTATGTTTTTTTGTATTGGCAATTTGTATTTGCATATTTACAAATTGTAAAAGATAGGCTATTGCCTTTATTCAGTCGCTATACCCCCCTGCGGTATACCCACTAAGATAATATTACACACACACACATACATTCATATATATTGTGCGTGCTTTTTCACCTTATGCCTCTACATACATAGTTGTGAAGTAATATCAAATTTTTATTAAGCAAATTTCACGTCTGCCTACTCTTCTAAATTATTTGTAAGCTTTTACATTACTTCTTATTATTTCACAACTACGTATGAGGCTGTGCCGTTTCTGTATGTTGAATATAGCTTTGTGTAAATATAGCTTTGAAATTTCAAAAATATATCCTTGATATTAGCAAATATCAAATTGTTGATCTGACAAAATATCACTTTCATATGTTCGAAATGTAAACGTCATATATTCGAACATATCATCTGGATATTTTTCAGATGAAGGATGAAAAATATCAGCTTGGTACTAAATATCGTGATCTTTTTTTTCTGTGTGTCGATACGTGACATGTCGAACGCGACATTTTTTCCATCATAATATTTATGTGGTTTCTGCTATAATGCGAAGCAAAAACTTACAGTTAATTGCATTGGCGTCGTTTCTCATGGTTTCTTATGTATTCTTGTCCCTTTGTACCATCAGAAAGATTTTAGATACCGAAAGTACATTTAATCTGTAGTCACTTTTTTCCAAAAAATTAAGCAAATTTAATGTCAAAATGAGTAAAATCGAGCTAGCACGGCCGTGAAACCGAATATATTCAATTGGGTTATCAGTAAATGTAAGATTAGCTTACATTAGTTTAATTTGATTGTTTCCCTATGAAAATTCAATTAAATAAAATATTTTTAAACACTTTAATTTTTTTGGCCCTGGTGGACCTTTTTTTGGAAATGCCCATATGCCTAATAAATAGTCAAGTGAGCTAACGCGCCTACCGACGGGTCGTACATGTGTTTTTGTGTTCGAGGTCCAGAGTTCAAATCCCCCTCTGTTCTCATAAAACATTTTGTTTATGTTTTTTTAATTTTGATCCCCATTACAATCCGATACACTTACTACTAAACAGTGTCAAAGCTTGTAAAGTGTATGTTATACAACTTCATTTACCAAGAGTGTGGACAAGCGCACAGCTAGTCCAGAAGTCCACACACAAGTTTCAAAATGGTGTATGATTTTGTGAACGCATACTTTCTCGTCAACATTTTCTCAAATTGTATATTGAGTTGTAATCTAAAGCCGAAGTGTTTTCAACAGAAACGCCCACTTTTCCGATTACCTAGAATTCTGTTTTGAATACAGTATGCAAAGTACAAAGTAGTAACCTGCCAGCCTTCAATGTGTTTAAGAGCAAATCGATCTTGTAATGGACATTTGCGCCACTGGGTAGTGTTCACATTGAAAAGTAATCATTCCTGTGGCAAGGTCCTTTGCTGTTCACATTGCACCGTGACGCTGGTGTAAGCCCAACATAAATTGCTGAAGCTACCCGCAGACGGAGTGAACATAAAGAAGATAAGTTGGCAGCCCCATTGCGTCAGCTGGAACTGCCAGAATGCAGTGCAGGGCAAATCCACCTTCAATTAAAATTAGTTTTTCGTCGTTTATTGTTTTGGAAACGTAAAATGGATCCACCCTATGCACCCTTGAGCGAATCGTGCGCCAAAGCTCTTGGCGACAAGATGTACGAGAAGCGTAAAGTAGCCTCTCAGGAAATCGAAAAGTATATAAAAACACAAATGCACACAGAAATATATATACACATGTATTATAATCCCATTGCATCCGCCTTCAGAATGGTCACAGAATTCAACAACAAGAACAACTCGGCTCAAATACGCAAGTTAATCGAGGTGTTGACCAATGACTATGCCACATCACGAGACTCAAATCGACGGAAGGGAGCTCTTATCGGATTCGCGGCCACGGGTCTAGGGTTGGGCAAGGTGGGCCTCAATTAGTCATGCTGTTCAAACAAATTATATGTACATACCTCTGTTTAAACCGCAGGACACGGACAAATATGTCACAGAGCTGGTTACCCCCATCATGAACTGTCTCACCGATCCTGATTTGCGAGTGCGGTACTTTGCCTGCGAATCGCTTTACAATGTGGTGAAGGTGGCACGTGCTGCCATTATACCACTATTCCCCGAGCTGTTTGCTGCTCTTTCCCGTCTTGTCACCGACTCTGATCAAACCGTAAAGGATGGCAGCGAGCTGCTTGATCGCCTGCTAAAGGTTCGTAGTCTTGGGCTACTTTTGGTTCCCCTTGTTTATGCCGCTGTCATTATCTATGCCTGTAGGACATTGTCACAGAATCATCGCAAACCTTCAACCTGGAGGCATTTATTCCCTTGCTCAGGGAGCGCATCTATGTTAAGGACGCATTTGCGCGCCAATATGTAATCTCCTGGATATCCATTCTGAATGCTGTGCCTGATTTGGACATGGTCAATTATTTGACAGAAATTCTAGATGGACTGTTTGTTATGCTAGAGGATAATACGCCGGAGATTCAACGCATGTGCGAGACGACAATCAGTCAGTTCCTCAAGTCCATTAGGAATGACTCCTCATCGGTGCGCATGGAGGACACCATCAACACTCTGATCACACATGCCCAGTCCCCCAATGAGCTGATCAAGTCGACAGCCATTACCTGGATACGGGAGTTTGTGCAAATATTCGGCTTGAATGTATTGCCCTATGCCAGCGGCATATTCACGGCCATCCTGCCGTGTCTGGAGTACAATGTGGAGTCCAAGCGCAGTGAGTAAACAGACAGTCGCATCTGGATTTCTTCCATTCTCATTGTGTCGCTTGCTTAGACATCAAGGAGAGTGCCGTTTCGGTCAATAGTTCAATGATGCAACTTGTCTCATCCAAGGAGCTTAAAACGCAGACTGCGACCAAGATCGATCTGCGCTCAATAATGGATGTGCTCTCTCAGTACCTAACGCACAATTCTATGCACACCAAGATTGCTGTGCTCAAGTGGTTGCATCACTTGTTCACCAATTTTCCCAATGAAATGTCCGTCCATGCCAGCAGTTTGAACAATAATCTGCTCTCAACTCTGGCCGACAACTCGGACGAGGTGGTGCTGCAAAGCATTTCCGTGCTGGCGGAGATTGTGAACTCGCAGGATTCACGGGGTAAGGTGTTTGGACTGATCCTAAAGTATTTTACATGAGCGTATTTTCCAGATTTGAATGATTTCAACAAGACGCACTATCGCAAGTTTCTGCTAAGCTTGCTCAATCTCTTTAGCGAGGAGAAGCTCATCTTGGAGAACAGAGCTAGCCTTATTATCAGGAAACTGTGCGTGCTGTTAAATGCCGAGTACATCTATCGCACTTTTGCCGAGATCATTGCCGAGGAAGTGTCCAATTTGAAGTTTGCCTCCACCGTTGTGCGATTATTGAATATAATACTGCTGACATCCACTGAGCTGTTCGAACTACGCAGCACTTTGCGAAACATTTCCAACGAAAAGTCCGCCGATCTGTTTCAGTGCCTCTACAAGAGCTGGGCCCACTGTCCAGTGTCCACTCTGTCGCTGTGCTTGCTGGCGCAAAGCTATCAGCATGTCTCCGAGTTGGTCATCCTGTTGTAGGTAGCCTCTTGCCATTGCACGAAACCCGACGATAACGCCTTTTGTTATTGTTCCAGCGCCGATGTGGAAATCACTCTGGAACTGCTTGGCGAGTTGGATAAACTGGTTCAGTTGATAGAATCTCCCATATTTGCCTCTTTGCGCTTGACTCTTGTGTCGAAAACGAATAACTGCGCAGATGCCAGGTATCTGGCCCATGCACTCTTTGGCATTCTCATGCTGCTGCCACAGACAGATGCCTTTGACACGCTAAGGAATCGTCTGCAATGCGTACCCAATTATTGGAGCCACGATCCCGTGTAAGTTTGTGACAGTCTAAATAGTGGATATACATATTCTCATAATTATATGTGTTTTTAGTGATGAGCGCAACTCATTGGAGTACCAGAGTGGCATCGATTTTAATGCTCTACGGGATCATTTCATTCGGTTGCAAAAGGCTCATCGGGAACAGCGCATAGTACAGCGCAAGCGTAGTGTTATAACGACGCCGGAAAATTATTAATAGCTTTGAATGTGTATGAAATTTGTATAATTTATAACTGTGATTAAGAGTATAGTGTAGTTTGTATTGCTTATGCTATTGTAAAAAAAAACATGTCCAAAATGCGCATTTTTGACTTTTATAAACGGTTTTGTCCTACTGCTAATAGGATTCGATATTAAGTACACCGATAAGCAAAATTAATATGCATTATTTCTTCACAAAATTAAAATAATTATATTATTGTTTAACAGTTCGGACAGTGCCAGAACAGATGGAGAGAGTTATTGTAGCAGTTGTCATTGGTGGACTCCTGTCTACTTTTGTTATACCAGCAAACTACGTTCAGAAGTTTGTAACGCATAGAAGGAATCATTTCCGACCACATAAAGTATATATTCTTGATCAGCATGACGCGAGCTAAGCCGATTAAGCTTTTCCGTCCGTCTGTCTGTCCGTCTGTCTGTTTCTACGCGAACTAGTCCCTCAGTTTTGGAGCTATCGAGCTGAAACTTTGCACAGAGTCTTCTTTTTTATTGCACACTGCTAATATGTCGGAACCGACCGGATCGGATGACTATTTTTAATTTTTAATTTAATTTTTTTTTTTATTTAAATTTTATAGACTACTTCTTGTTAGTTGCCTTAAAAATATTGTTTCGGAAATTGGGTTTATGGGAAAGAGTT
Source organism: Lordiphosa stackelbergi (assembly GCA_018904235.1). Lineage (NCBI taxonomy): Eukaryota > Metazoa > Arthropoda > Insecta > Diptera > Drosophilidae > Lordiphosa > Lordiphosa stackelbergi. The sequence continues at coordinate 34,945 of JAEIFU010001027.1, forward strand.
TTTTTTTCTATATTATACTTTTCTAAAACACGTTGTGGGTATATATATTTTTTTTTTTTGTTTGGTTTAGTTGTTCCTTATTTATTTTTATTATATAAAATATACAGTAAAATTAACTTTGCAGCCGGTTGCACGTTTTATTATTTGTTGTAGATGTTTATAAAAAGAAATTTCAAACTTTTTCAAGCAAAAAATAATTTTTTCGAAATAGTTTTGCTCTTTGCATTCAAACTACTCGACCGATTTAAAAACAATGTTATACACGATAATTGGAAATTCAATAACTTTCGTTTTATACCTATCTTGACTCAATCTAACATATCTGAGTCGAGGTCGGGCTCAAATTGTAAGTGTACCTACCAAAAAAATTTAAAAAAAATTAACTTAATCTTTAAAATTAAAAAATAGAGGAAAGTTTATATACCCTTGGAGCATGATATATTTCTGCCAGTTTTTTATATGGCAGCTGTACGATATATTCATCCGATTCATTTTGATCAAACTCTCCAAAGTTGTGTTGAGACAGAGAATATTCATAACTGGAACGTAAAAACACAATAACATTGAAAACAAAACAGTTTTTCTCACTAAAACTATTTTTTCGACCGATCGTTCCTATGGCAGCTATATGCTATAGTCATCCGATTTGGATCAGACTTGACAGAATTATGTGTTAGCATATCATATTGATTAGTAACGAGTTTGGGAGCGATAGCATCGAAAACAAAAAAGTTTTTCATACTAAAACTTTTTTTCAGATCTATCTTTTGTAGCTATACTATATAGTTGCCCGATTGGCATAAAACTTGCTGAAATTATGTGAAAGCATAAAAAACTTATAAATACGAGCTTTGGCAGCGTATTTGTACCAAAAGACGGACAGACGGACGGACGGACAGACGGACAGGGCTATATCAACTCAGCTCGTCACGCTGATCAAGAATATATATACTTTATGTGGTCGGAGATGCTTCCTTCTGTGCGTTACAAACATACGGACAATTTTAAAATACCCTCTCCAAGGGTAAAAAAAAAATTTAAAAACATATTTTTTTATTTTCTTATTTCTTTTATTCTAACCTTAAAATATTTGTGCAATGTTTTTAAATTTTGAAAACAAAGAAAAGAAACGTCCTTCGAGGAAGGACCGGAGCATAGCAAACTGCGAATTTGTAAACAAAAATTTTTTTTAGGTGGGCTCAATGTTTGACTTGATTCGATCTATAAAACCACTGGAGCTTGATCTATTTGGAGTTTGATCTGTTTTGAGTTTGATTTGTTTGTAGTTTGATCTGTTTTGGAGTCACTGGAAATTTGAGCTGACTAATTTGAACTAAAAAAATTGTTGACTTGAACCATTTTTTTTAAAACATGATTCAAAAGGGCCCTTTGACTCCATTCATGGTTGGTTAGTCAGCATATTAGTATCTAAGATGCCAGAGCAATTACAAGCTAGAGACTTCTAAAACAACTCATTCCAATCGAATCTACTCATCATCAAAAATTACTTGGAATGGAGTATTAAAAATAGTTCCTTACAAACTGAGTTTTAACTCATCCAGATGAAAAATAATGATTATACACCCTGGGCGCGGATTTTCCAACATCGGAACTTGAAATCACAAATAACTTCAATTTTCTTCCTAAAACCGAGTTTTGTGTCAATCGAATGAAAAATAGTTATTCTGATGCAGAATTTTCCGGTCTATTTCACATCCCGGGTGCTGATTTTCCAACATCGAAAATTAAAATCAAAAATAACATCGAATTTTCTTACTAATGAAGGCCAATACTCAGAATTTTTATTTGGCACAGTGCTTCATACAAATAAGATGCCTTTTCAAACGTATTCAGATTTCAAAGCTGAACAAAATTGTTTGTATTCAGATGAAATATCGTACCAAACTAAACGTTTATCTCATCTGAGTATAGGCCTTAACTGTGTTTCAAGTCAATTGAATGAAAAAATAGTTTTGGTTCGGATTTTCCATCATTGGAAAATCACATTACAAATTGGCCGTGTTCACCAGCTTTGCTCGATCGATGACTAAAAAATCGATGGATCTAGTTCAATTGTTGACGTGAACGAATGTTAAGTTCAACTATGATTGCTAATTTTGTCATTTTGGTTAATAGTCAAAACGATAGCTTTTACGCGTACCATTTTACCTTAAAATTTCATTAAAGCGTTAAACCAAAATCCAATTAACTTTTTTTGATGGATGATGTTTGATGTATGCTGGTTAACAGGACCATTATTTCGTATTCTATCCGTACAAACCGAGTTTCAAGCCAATCATGAACAATAACAAAATTAACAAATGAATTCGAAATATATATACCACGAAAACACGAAAAATATTTATATGTGTCCTATGTACCAAAAACAAGGGGCGGGGGGGCTGGTTTTGGGTTTTATGGGTTGAAATCAAACTATCTGAGTTAATTAGCGCAATTAATCTCAACGTTCCTATTAGACTTTTATCACTTGTAAAAATGCAATGCATGAACCGTTCCGAATCCTTTGAGCTGATTACAATAAACCCTGCCCAAAAATTAACTCTGAAGATTCCCTACATGCTTCAAAAACAACTATTTTAACTTATTAGACCCGTAGTAAACATTGAACATGTTTTTCCTTCGGGGTTTTGTGTCGCACGTTAGCAGCTGAGCCTCGATTGGGTGGGATTTGGACTGCTGTTTTGCCTGGGGTTTGTGTTTAACAAGCCTCACTTGATTTTTTTTTTAGAAAGTTTTTAAGCTTTTATTTTTTTAACTCTTTCCTTTGAAAATTTGTTTCGTTTTATGGTCCAGGCGTCTTCCGGCTTATTTAAATCTGCGCACGCCTGTGGGCAATGTTGTGCAATGATGTTGATACATTTGCAGCACGAAAATTGTATCATCCAGCGTCAGTTCAGCCTTTGACAACGTTTTGATGCGGTTTTTCACTTTATTGAGGATTTCACATTCAGGCGGTGTAAATGTTTCCACAATCTGTAATTTGGAGATTGGGAAATAAATTCGATTTGGATATCATTACTCACCTCAGCGATGTATTCGTCCGATTCGCCACGTTCCTTCATGGTCTCAACAATACTATCTAATCTCTGGGATTTTTCTATGAGACCCTTGTGCTCGTTTTTCTCATAGCTGGAACGCTCAATGATGTTGTAGAGAGACTTGAAGCAAACGTCCAGCAGCATGCGCACCGTCTGTAAGGGGAACCAACATCAAATAATTTGCTTTAAGTGGCACACTGCAAAGACACTTACATCCTTCTCCTTGATTTGAAACAAATAGAATGCCTTGGCCGGACCATTGCCTCCGCCCCCGGGCTTTTTTAATTGCTTTTACATGAATAAACTGCTCTTGGAACAGATTATAGGCGAGGGACTTGGCCTCTTTGGCAGGGATCATGGCTTCCTTTTGTAGGTCCTCCTGTTCGATGAATTTTTTGAAGCGTATCACCCGGAAAATGCGCGTCGCCTTGGAGCCAAAACGTTCGGTTATAACAGATTCGATGCAGGCAAAGGCCAGTGATTCAAAGGCGCGCTGCATGTCCACCACATACTGACCGTTCCCCATGTCACCAACTCTACGCAGGAAGCCAAGTGAATCGTCAGCTAGAACGAAATGGAGACAATTGGTTATAATACTGGACCTGTGGCAACTCTGCAACTCACTTAGCAGGCTGATGTATTGATCTAGGTGCTTCATAAGGTCCAGATTGTTAGATTTCTTCTCAATAGCCTGCTTCATCTCCACAAACGTTATTTGGTTTGACGCCGTCTGCGTAGTTTAGCGAAAAGGTGATACTGATTATTCCAAAAAGGTTTATTTTTGTCTACTTACGCGCTGCCAGGGATCGGTTGTGTTGTACATTAACCTTAAAATAAAGCGAAAGCAATCGGCTGCATTTTCTCCCAATTTACGTTCAATGGCGTCCACCATGAGGGTATCCCGAAAATCCTGATGGAAGCGGTCATAGTTTAGATTCCACACTGTGCCGTTGTCTTTGGCTTCCGACAGGGTAGCTTCGCCCTTGCGTATCTTTGCCAGCAACTGGAGGTCAATAATGGGATGCCTGTAGAAATCACACTCATCGCTCTGGAATCTCGGCACGCACTCATCTTGCTGCTCGTCGTCTAGTATTTGATCAGGCATCTTGATGATATAATGATCGGTGATCATTTGCAGAAATGTGTTGCGATAGGATTCAGCGTTTTCCGTTTTGTTTTCCCCCTCAGCCAGACATTTGATCAGCACTCCGCTAGCTGTCTCCGAGCCAGAATTGATTAGCTCCTCGGCAATGGAAGTACCAACATTTCCATACTTGGTTTGCATTAGATGTATGTAACTGCATAAAAGAAAAGATTCCTTCCTTAGCTCCTTAGCTGCCGACTGGACAATTAACTTACCGTGGATAGCGTAACAGACAGATAATATCCTCACGTTTGAGAGCATATTCGGGAAGAAAAGGATTCGTTTTGGATGGCTCAAAGCTAACTAGCCGAAATTTAATAAGCACTGCTAGGGCCAGACCGACCTCCTTGCGTGAGAATTTTGTGGCATTGACGATTTGCGACAGTGTCCGTGTGGTGGCTGAGAACAAACAATTGGCCACGGATTCCACCACCTTGCCAAAACATTGCTGCAAGATGGCCGAGCACAAGTGCGAGTAGTCCGCAGACATGGATATATTTTCAATTCTAAATTGAAACCAAAACAAAACCGCGTTGACATGCAGAGCACAAATGTGTAGAGAGACAGCTTAAGCTGCAAACTCTTTTATCAGCTGTTCTCGCACGTAACTGCCCCCCCGACACACAAGAAAAGGTTCGCTTCAAGCGAAAGTTTTGCGAAGAACTTTATTCGTATTTTATTTAGTTTTAGCAAAACTCTTTGTGATTTTATTTGGCTCTATATTTATTTAGCAGCTAATAATAAATTGTTGCTGAGTTCATTGATCTTGCTGCCCCCAAAATGATTGTTGTGTTATTTTCCGCTGCCATATTTTTTTTTTTTCTTTTTTTTTTTTTTTTGAGAAAATTTTGTTTGTGGTGATTGTTTTGTTGTTTGGGGAAAAAAATTTTTTTTGAACAAATTCGTCGAAAAAATTCGTGTGTGGATGGCCTGCTTTAGGAAATTGCCGAGTGTCAAATATTTAATCGGTAAACAATTATTTTTTTATGTGGTCTAATGTTCATGATTGTATTGTCTAAAGTGCTATTGCCTATTTGATAATTGTTTTATTGTTTAAATCAGGACAAACAATAGGAAGCGACCGCTTTATATATGCTAAAGGACTATACTCAGATGAGATAAATTTTTAGTTTGGTACGATATTTCACAAACAAACATTGTGAATTACATATTTTAACTCAATAAATACTATATTTACCTTCCTTTCCAAAGGCAGTCACCTATACTTTCCGAGATAATATATGTACAGCTATCATAATGCTGTTTATGGATGAGCTTCCGCAAAACAGATTTCTCTTTTATTAAATTACCTAGGGCCACCTTCTTCCCCAATAAAAAGTTGTTCTGCCATTTTAATGCTTTAGTGTTATATTTTTACTCAATTTAAAATACCGCGCCACAACACTTGTAAGTATTTGTGTGACTACCGCCACATGTGTGTACATGAAGAGACAAAAAATATGTTTTACATATACCTTCACTATGCGCGTAAAAAATAATGTTAGGAATGAGTGAAAATAAACTCGACTTGGGTTTTTTCGTTTTTTATTCCCTTTGACTTTCGCGAGCGAAATTTTTGTCTGGTGGGTGCATCTACGGGCACACTTTTCGGTCTTCACTTGTGTGTGTGTGCGTATGGGTTTGATTTAGTCAAACTCTAAATAATATTATTTTGTTGGCTTTTACCAATGGCCACATGTTGCACCCAGCGGAAAACTTTTTCAAAATCCAGGGGTGAAGCGCGCGGCCACTATCAGCAATACGCGCGTCCCTTCATTATAGATTGCACTTCTCGTCCACAACATTTTCACGGCTCCGGATCGGGGCCAAATTTCGCAAATAAGTAAAACACTTTCAGGTTAGCAATTGGCATAAGATAACAACCTATTGTCTATTGGCAGCGATTTGATTTAGATTTTTTTTTTTTAGGAATATTTGAATATTTTATTGGACATGTCCGACACGGAGGCAGAGGCAGATACCGAAGCACTTGATGAGTTCCGTGAAAATTGGCAGCGCGAACTCAGAGCAGCTACATCAGAGGCGCCCTTGGATAATGCTGCCAGTGAGGCAGATCGCTTACAAGCCCAGGCGGAAATTCTTTACCGCACGGCTGTAAAACTGGAGCAGCGTGGCAAGGTGTATGACGCACTTCCGTTTTACCGCAAAGCCACACAGATTGTACCTGATATTGAGTTTAAGTTCTATGAGCAGCAAAAAAACGATGTTAACAAACAGTACCAAAATCTGGCCAATGATTTGTCCAAGCAACTGACAATGGGAACGCCCGAAGAGGCGACAACAGATATCGAACCGATTGCTGACCTCTACGAAAAGTTCCAGCGAGATCTGGGCCATGATGAGGTCTACGGTGGCAAGCTTATGGTCAGCAATCGTGATCCTGGTGTGTTAAGCACTGGCCTGCACATTTCCAACTTGCCGCCAGAGATTCTAATGCGCATATTACGTTGGGTGGTATCGTCTCAGCTGGATTTGAGATCGCTGGAGCAATGCGCAGCCGTCTGCAAGGGACTCTATGTATATGCAAGGGGAGAGGAGCTCTGGCGTTTGGCCTGTGGCAAGTAAGTGGATAAATAAAACAGGAAAGTGACCCTTCAGAAACCCTTCTTACTTTTTCTCCACAGAGTATGGGGCCACAATTTGGGTACATTGGATGCGCAGTTGCCGAATGATTCCAAAGTCTACCACTCCTGGCGCGACATGTTTATACGACGTGAGCGTGTCCGCTTCAATGGCTGCTACATAAGCAAAACCACATATTTGCGCATGGGTGAGAACAGTTTCCAGGATCAGTTCTATCGTCCCGTTCAGCTCGTCGAATATTATCGCTACATACGTTTCATGCCCGATGGCAGGGTACTAATGATGACCAGTGCCGATGAGCCGGCCCAGGGTGTGACCAAGCTGAAGCACTTGCATAATATTCGACCGGATGTGTTGCGAGGACGTTATCGCCTGTTTGGAAACACCGTGACGCTTGTTTTAGAGAAGAGCCAACCCAGAGCACAGGGTTACCTGCGACAGCGACGTGGCAGCATAATGGATGAGGAGACCAACAACACGGCACAATTTCTCATAGAGCTCCGCATCACTCATTCACCCAAGCGGCATTGCGCTCAGCTGGTTTGGTCGAATTACACTCTGGTGCAGAAGCGCAACAAAGTGGACACCAGCTCCGAGTTTGACCTGACGGAAGCTAAGTATCCGCCTCTATGGTTCTCGCCTGTGAAGAGCTATCACTTGGATGCGGATGCACCTCTAGCCTAAGCTGTAGTTCCTTTGGATGGGAATAAAACAAATTGCATAGCGTTTCTCTAAAGTGAAAACTGTTTTTTGTTTTTTGTTCTAGAGTGGAACAGAAACGAAACATTTGTAGCAACTATTCCGGTTTGCTGTCTAAAAGCGTACAACGTTCTTAATAACTAGAGCATAAAATCCTCCTAGGACAAGTGAGAAGCTTAGCTTTTCCTGTTTCTTTCTCTAAGTTTGAATGCAGTTTTCGATTAAAATATGACAAAGAGGAGTATACGTAGTGGGATTGCTGACTGCAGCTTAATGCGAATTGCTTGTTAGGTGATCCGATGCGTGGAAAAGTGGGAGAAAGCAGTGGGAATATTGTGGGGGAACACCGGATCGCATGGCGTATTTTGACAAAATAGCACCTATTGCTGGCTCAACTAAATCCTCTTAAGTCTCGGACTGCACAATCACATGCTCGTAACGCATCTGGTCAGGTGTATCCCAGCAGCTCTTTAGGCAGGTGAAAACCAGCACGTTGCCGTATTCAATGGGCGCATTTAGGGAACTCTGTTGAAATCTCAGCTTGGGAATCAGTGTGGGCAGCAGCTGCACCTCACAAATAGTCTCTCCCCTACAATTCTGGCACCGGGGTAACTGCTCGGCAAGCGGAGCCACCAGCAAGGGCAACGCATCGCGGGAATATCTGTAATTAAAGCAAGTTCAATCAAATGTGGCTGCTTAGATTTTGATGGTGTTACCTCAACACTTGGCCCGGATTTTGCTGTATGGTGGTGATAAAATTATGAAACACCACATCACCGTGGGCAGGCAAAGCCTTCTCATAGGACTCGTGCTCATCGCCTGGATCGCCGAAAGCTGATGCAGCCACAGTTCCGGACGAAGCTCCTGCCAGTGGCGAATGAGCCGGATCTTCGTCCCTTAACTTGTACTCCTGATACAAGTCCCGTATATGATCCATGGACAGGTCTCCGCCGTATTGCTCATACTCTTCCAGCTTTCCATTGCTCTCCACGTCAACAGCTATATAGTAGGATTTAAGGGTAAGGTCCTTGATTTGCGAAAGCGGTCCTAACGTGGCTGGAACCGAGGTGTGCTTCAGCAATGCAATAAGATCCCGCTCTGGCTTCTTGGGTGTGTCGACCAGAACCACATCCGTTTCGGGGCCTTCGATTTCGGCGCAAATAGTCGCCGAGGCACTGGCACCCGCTCCATCTGCTGTGGCAACAACGGCAGCTGCGCAGTTTGCATTGGGATCTTCAGCAGCATTTTGCGGCGAGTTCATATCGATTTGACCGAAACCGCAAATTAAGTCATTCTCCGCAGATGTGCTCTCATCGTCATCGTCTTCCACATTGGCCGGATCATGTTTAGGTGAACCCTCCAGGTCATTGGCTCCTCCCTTGACATGGTCATAGTGCAAGGCATTTGGCCTGAGATTACCATTACGCTCGTTCTGGTCATCATCAGCAGTCAAATCCATGGCCTCATCTACAACTTCAGCCTCACCCGCACCGCCCCAATCGTCCACTCCACTGCACCAGTTCACCTTTTGCAGTCCACTTGGCTTGGACTTCTTCTTTTGCTTGGCAGCCGCCTTGGGTGCTTGTTCGCTAATGACATCGAACTGATTGTCCAGATGCTGTGTGCGTACACACAGCCAACTCTTCTGATTCTGCGAACAGGCCGGACTCATACATCCAAATACATAGAGATTGCGATGGAACTGCGAACGATCTAATGGAGCATACATCTGGACAATCAATGGACGCACTGTGCCGCACAGAGGGCAGGCGGGAACGGTAACCTCATGCCTGGGCCAGTCCTATTCGAATTGGAAAAAATCAATTTTAATTATCAACGGTCCCTAAGGCGAAGGCCAAGTCAAACTAGTCATCTTACGGGAGTGCCGCCAATTTTATTGGTGCAGCTGTTCAGAAATGGGATCTGCTTCGCTGGTATTTCCTCGTCATCGTAGCCCAGGTACACCGTTGACTTATTCCTGGCCATTTTTCATGGTTTTTAAATGAAGTTCAATACAATTTCGTTCAGCTAGCTTCACACCAGTGTGACCCCAAGGCGATAAACAAATATCGTTATCGAATCAATACCGCTGTAATTCTAGTCTAGTGTCAATTTTTTTTAAAATTAAAAAAATTTTTTTTTTGTTTTAATTGTTAGTTTTATTTTGGTAAAACCACTTGTTTTTTTTTTTCTTTAAAAAAATTTATTTTAAAAAAAATTTTTTTTTTTTTTTTTTATTTTTTTTAAATAAATTTTTTAAAAAAATCTTCCCCCTTTTTTTATTTTATTTAATTATCAAATGATATGCCGAAAGTGAATAATAATAATTCCATCAAAAATACAAAGTTTCAGAGAAAAAAAAACACTCTTGCACGGTTCTCGTGTAGATCTACCTTTTTCAACTCAAAAATTATAAATCTTAGTCTGAGTAGATTACCTAGATAAATCAGGGTCTAAGTGAAAACCCAATCTTTTTTATGGTATCGCGCTTAAATTTAGAGAGGCCTCTACGGACATGCGCAGTAAGTAATTTAGCTCGTTAAATATTTCGTCAACTTGGAACATAAATCTAGTGTGACCTGTCTTAAGCACCGTACGGAGAACGACGAAAAATTCGTTTCGATACAGTATTTCATATAATTAGAAACACCTTGACTTTGCTTTGATGCTCATGTGCTGTTAGAAAGTGTTTCTATTTATGTGATATACTGCATCGAAACGAATTTTTCGTCGTTCTCCGTACGGGGCTTTAACAACAAACTACTCCAAAATTTAATGAGTTACTCACTCGATCAGCATCGTGTTGATTCTACATTCTACTAATAGATATCAGCGAACTGCAAAACTTTGTTGAGCGATAGTTTTCTGCAAGAAAATTTATGTATGTTTGATGCGTTTTATAAATTGTGGGACCAAAACCCACCCAACGCTTCTACCGTTTTTCCCCAGTTTTGTTTTTGTGGACCGCTTAGCTTCACGGCGTCACACTGTGGTGTTTGTTTATGTATTAAAAAGCCCAAAGTCTTTAATTTGGCACCTGGGGAATTGCAAGATATTGCACGGTGCTTTGACGATGGCGAAAGCACAGTTGGAACGTACCATTGTTTTTTTTCTGGGCCGCGAGCCGGTTTTTAAAAAAGATCCGCATACAAAAAGCAAAACCGGCAACAATCAAAAGAAAACAATGGATAAGTCCAAAATTATAAATCGCTATCGCTGTGTGTCCATGCAGTGGAATGCCGATTTGATCCCTAAGCTTATTGAAGCCCCGAAAAAGTAGGAATGCCTGTCGAATGTGACCAGGGCCAATTATTTAAATCGTGATACCAGGCAGTCAAGCTGGCGCAGCAATGCCGATCAGCTTGCGGTCACCAAGAAGGACGTTATCGACAAATGGAACAGTTTGCGAAACACATATCGAGTATGTGTTGATTATAAAAAAATGAATTTCCCGCGAATTCTTTGACGGAGCTTTTCCAATAATATTAAAATGGGCATTCTGTACAAGAAAAAAATTGATGGGCTCTTTCTGAAAAATAGGTCAAAAACCATTTAAATTCGCTAAAATCCTGCTTAAGAATGGAATCGAAAAAATTTTCGTGGCCGAGTTCACATCGAATGATATGAAATATGATTGAAAGAAATCATTTTTTAATGGCCACCATTTTGTCAAAAAAAAATTACAAAAATTACAAATTACAAATTTTTTTTCGAGAGTCAGACCAGAATGACATCTATACTGATCATAACCCCGTCTTTAGTTTTTATTTCACTTAACCTGAAGACGTGGAATCATGGCAGCCAGCACTTTGACGGCCGGGAATTTTTTGAAAAGCCGTCGCACATTGGGCGGAATTAACATTTTTATACCCGTTACTCGTAGAGTAAAAAGGGTATACTAAAGTCGTGCAAATGTATGTAACATGCAGAAGGAATCGTTACCGAACATATAAAGTATATATATTCTTGATCAGCATCAACAGCCGAGTCGATTTAGCCTTGTCCGTCTGTCCGTCCGTCTGTCTGTACATACACCTAGATCTCAGAGATTATAAGCACTAGAGCCACCAAACTTGACATGTAGATTCCTATTGTTTGCACGCAGATCAAGATTGTTTTAAATTTTTGCTACGCTCACCCCCGCCCCCAAATTGAAAATGTTGAATAACTCCCACATTTTTATACACTTGAAAAGTGTATTATAATTTTGCCCAGAAGTTTGCAACGCATAGAAGGAATCATTTCCGACCACATAAAGTATTTATATTTTTGATTAGCATGACAAGCAGAGTCGAGTAAGCTTTGTCCGTCCGTCTGTCTGTTTCTACGCGAACTAGTCCCTCAGTTTTGGAGCTATCGAGCTGAAATTTTGCACAGAGTCTTCTTTTTACTGCACGTTGCGAATATGTCGGAACCGACCGGATCGGATGACTACTTCTTGTAGCTGCCATACAAATGTTCGTTCGAAAAATGGGTTTAAGTAGAAAAACTGGTTTGTTCTCAATATTACTGCTCTCAAACACGGTCATGGGTAATATGTATTGTTTTTAAGCTGACCTGCGAAGTTTGGTCGAAGTCGCTAACCGTTGAGACAAGCTATTTCAAGTGTATCAAAAATTCAGTACAGACGAAGTTAGCTTTGCCTTTCTCGTTTTAAATATCGAGTTCAAATTTATAACTTAAATTTATATTAGCAATAACTATAATCCATAAAATTTACATCCAGATCGGATAAAGAAGTTAAAACGAGAAAGGCAAAGCTAACTTCGTCTGCACCGAAGTTTTGATAGCTTGTCACAACGGTTAGCGACTTCGACCAAGCTTCGCAAATCTGCTTAAAAACATGACTTATTACCCATGACCGTGTTTGAGAGCGATAATATTGAGAACAAACCAGTTTTTATCACTAAAACCCATTTTTCGAAGGAGCATTTGTATGGCAGCTACAGAAGTAGTTATCCGATTCGGTCGGTTCCGACATATTATCAGCGTGCAGTAAAAAGAAGACTCTGTGCAAAGTTTCAGCTCATAAGCTCCAAAACTGAGGGACTAGTTCGCGTAGAAACAGACAGATGGACAGACGGACAGACGGACGGACGGACAGACGGACGAACAAAGCTTAATCGACTCAGCTCGTCATGCTGATGAAGAATATATATACTTTATGTGGTCGGAGATGATTCCTTCTATGCGTTGCAAACTTCTGGGCAAAATTAAAATACACTTTTCAAATGTATAAAAAAGTTAAAGTTAAAGTTTAGTCGAAGTTAAAAAAATGTTGCATACTTTTCGGATGGTCACCCCTCAGGAACGCAGGAACGCTGTTAAATAAATGTCTACCCTAAATAAAAATATTAATATCGGGGGTGACACAGAAATCACTAGTGAATTTCGTATAAACGCTTGTATTTTATATTAAAACTGCTGAGTAGTTGATTCCAAATCGCTGCAATTCAGAAGTTACAGAGAAGTTATAGAGAAGTTACAGAGAAGTTGAGAAATTACAGAAAAGTTATAGAGAAGTTATAGAGAAGCTATAGACAACTTATAGAGAAGTTAAAGAGAAGATATATATAACTTATGGAGAAGTTACAGAGAAGTTATAGAGAAGTTATAGAGAACTTATAGAGAAGTTACAGATAAGTTACAGAAAAGAGACAGAGAAGTAACAGAAAAGTTACAGAGAAGTTACAGAGCAGTTACAGAGAAGTTAAAGCGAAGTTACAGAGAAGTTACAGAGAAGTTACAGAGAAGTTACAGAGAAGTACAGAAGTTACAGAGAAAGTACAGAGAGTTACAGAGAAGTTACAGAGAAGTTACAGAGAAGTTACAGAGAAGTTACAGAGAAGTTACAGAAGAACGAGTACAAGTAAGAAAAATTACGAATAAGACAGAAGTACAGAGAAGTTACAGATAAGTTACAGAAAAGAGACAGAGAAGTAACAGAGAAGTTACAGAGAAGTTACAGAGCAGTTACAGAGAAGTTACAGAGAAGTTACAGAGAAGTTACAGAGAAGTTACAGAGAAGTTACAGAGAAGTTACAGAGAAGTTACAGAGTTACAGAGAAGTTACAGAGAAGTTACAGAGAAGTTACAGAGAAGTTACAGAGTTACAGAGAAGTTACAGAGAAGTTACAGAGAAGTTACAGAGAAGTTACAGAGAAGTTACAGAGCAGTTACAGAGAAGTTACAGAGAAGTTACAGAGAAGTTACAGAGAAGCTACAGAGAAGTTACAGAGAAGTTACAGAGAAGTTACAGAGAAGTTACAGAGAAGTTACAGAGAAGTTACAGAGAAGTTACAGAGAAGTTACAGAGAAGTTACAGAGAAGTTACAGAGAAGTTACAGAGAAGTTACAGAGTAACAGAGAAGTTACAGAAAAGTTATAGAGATACAGAGAAGTTACAGAGAAGTTACAGAGAAGTTACAGAGAAGTTACAGAGAAGTTACAGAGCAGTTACAGAGAAGTTACAGAGAAGTTACAGAGAAGTTACAGAGAAGTTACAGAGAAGTTACAGAGAAGTTACAGAGAAGTTACAGAGAAGTTACAGAGCAGTTACAGAGAAGTTACAGAGAAGTTACAGAAGTTACAGAGAAGTTACAGAGAAGTTACAGAGAAGTTACAGAAAAGTTATAGAGATACAGAGCAGTTACAGAGAAGTTACATAGAAGTTACAGAGAAGTTACAGAGTAACAGAGAAGTTACAGAAAAGTTATAGAGATACAGAGCAGTTACAGAGCAGTTACAGAGAAGTTACAGAGAAGTTACAGAGAAGTTACAGAGAAGTTACAGAGAAGTACAGAGAAGTTACAAGTAAAGACAGAGAAGTACAGAGAAGTTACAGAGAAGTTACAGAGAAGTTACAGAGCAGTTACAGAGAAAGTTACAGAGAAGTTACAGAGAAGTTACAGAGCAGTTAAAGTTACAGAGAAGTTACAGAGAAGTTACAGAGAAGTTACAGAGAAGTTACAGGTAACAGAGAAGACAGAAAAGTTACAGAGTTAGAGTTACAGAGAAGTTACAGAAGTTACAGAGAAGTTACAGAGAAGTTACAGAGAAGTTAGGACTAAACTAAGAATAAGAATTTAATATTCTTAAGTAATTTTTCAACTTCATCTCCTACTCAGTATGCGAGTTCTTGACTCAAAACAATAGGTCAGAAGAGCCCAGAACGACACCCTCTATCCACATTCCAAGCAAGAGAAAGTGCAATCTGAATACGGAGGTGGGTGTACAATGTCTGAATGTTTGATTAAAAAAAGTGAAATTTCTACTTCAACCAAGCAACAGTTGTTTGGGCCATGCAAGTGTCAAAAAAGAGCTTTTCCGTATGCTTTTGTGTACACATTGGGGTTGGGGTGGCTTAAGCTCGCAAGTCCCTTTCGAGGTAGTTTTTCTACCGAGTGAGCAATGGCCAGTTGATTTGATCGCAGTAAAAATATAAGTCGTGTCGTATATTTTTTTCCATTTTAAAAAACATTCACAGTCCGTGCGGCGCGATTCGACATTGCTGACTGAGCTCACCATACGGAATCAACCACAAAAATTATTGCTAATTATTAAAAATTTAATCAATTTGGCATTTTATGTAATGCTACAAAAAATAGTACATTGCAATCAGTCAAGTTTTACCCCCTCTTGAACATAAACGGAAATACCCCAACACGCCAAACGCCTAGCTTGGTCAACAAAATATTTATTGTCCTGCGAAAAATCGATTATATTTATCCTGTGCCATTGTGCTGTATGTCCCGAGCTTTCGTTTTCACTTTCACGTTGTAGTGAAACAGAAAAACAAAACGCAAAACGACTAAAATGTATTATTAAAATTCTTGTGAAGGAATGTTGCAACTATTACGATTCTCGCATGAATAAAAATGATTGTTACATCTGCTTCTGGCGTGGATAACACTCCTACATTGGGTACGTTGCACATCACTTTCACTTTTCCTCTGTTTTTTTTAATAGTGCGGGGTTGGTGTTGAGTACATACTTAAGTGCACTGGGTACCCCCATTCCATGTTCTTCTGTATATTTATTTATAATCTACTACTTGTAGGTACGGTAGAGGTCACGACACTCTTGGGCGCATTCTTCGGTGTGCTAGTCCTGCTGCTTTTACTCTTTCTGTACATAAGTCGCAAATGTTGCTTTCACCATCGGCATGGCATCAACTGTTGCGACGAGCGTCATTTGGCGGCCAAATGTGTGCAGAAGATCAGTAAGTATTCCATAATGAAATATGCGTAAAATATATATTAGAAGCGGAAGTGGATGCAAGGTGGGGATGGAAATTAGTTCGCGGTGTATTTTTTTTGGGAATTTTCCATCCTAATAAAACTTCATTCAAACCGAGAGAAGTTAAAGGCATAAAAATTAAATAGACTTCTCGTCTATTAATAAACGGAGCGATTAAATCAAGGCTGCAGTTCAGTCCGGAAATAAGCCCCTTAGAGCCGGTTCGGTTAGGGTTTTTTGGTTCCATCAATCCGGACCATATACCGAACCTCCTAGATTTATTATCTTTGAAACCTCAACCCGAACCGGACCTCCTCTAATTTAATAGGTTCGGAATTGAAATGGTTGTCTGGTTAAATGGGTGGGTCCAATAACCGAGAACTCTTTAATCGTTATTTTGAAATTACAACTTTTACTAAATTTTATTCGTTCGTTTTGTAAATAATATCGACACTCGGTAAAAACAAAGACTATGAGAAGAGAATCAATCATGTTCAGAAAATAAGTTGGCTTCAATTTAAAACAAGAACAAGATAGTCTAAAAATGCTTGAGAACATATGTTTCAAATGTTCCTTGAATGAGTAAAGTTGTTCTCAATCGGATAATATTTTCTTTAAACAACAACAACAACAGTTGTCAACAGAGAGTTGTAAAAGAGAGAGAACGAGTGAGATCGAGTTGGCTCTATATTTAATCTCCTCTCTTTTCAGTAAAAAAAAAAATATAATCTGTTTAATGTGGAATGAGGATTTGTGTAAATGTTTGGGGGAAAAAAATAAAAAAAATAAAAAATAAAATGCGCCGAGGTCTTTCCCCTTACTTATAAAAAAAAATTTTAATTTTTTTTAAAAAAAATAAATTTAACGATTTATTTGGATTAATTTGTTTTATCGATTTTTTTTTTTTTTTTTTTTTTGGTGTGGGGGGGAGTTGGTTTAATTTTTATTCTAAAATTCAAAAACAAAAAACAAATTAAAAAAAAAATCTTCAAAACTGTGGGAGTCGAGAGGGCCAAAATTTGAACCAAACTTGATCCGCGTGCAAAGATAAAAAGCATTTGTCCCATACATGTCAAACTTCTATCTCTTACCATCTCTGAGATCTAGGTGTTCAGGACGGACAGACGGACATGTCTATATCGACTCGGCTGTTGATGCTAATCAAGAATATATATACCTTATATGGTCGGAAATGATTCCTTCTGCCTGTTACATACATTTGCACGACTTTAGTATACCCTTTTTACTCTACGAGTAACGGGTATAAATAGTCTGTCCTTTCAAAACTTTTGTATTGTGAAATAGAAAAACACGACACCAGTATTATTGAAAATATTGCATCCTATTTACTTAGACCCTTATTATAATGTTATGATAATGCTAATCTCGGAAGAGAAAAGTTCTTTTGTGATCAATTTCTGTTCAATTTAAACTAAATGAGGAAAAGAGCACAAATAATTTACAAATAGTTCAATAATTTCACAATACTGTGAAATGGCATCAATAATGAAACATTTTCCTGAGCTTAAAACGTATTCAAAATTGTAGTCTTTGAAAATCTTTGAAAATGACCTCCAGGATGTGTAAATGTATCGTTATTTTAGTGTTATGGTATTGGTATTAAATCGAATGAGGGTCACACTGTATGGATAGTAGAAGAACGCAAAAGATGGACGAAGACAGACTCTTTAAATAAACTGACAGACAGACGGACAGAAAAAAGAATCCGTTTCGACAAACCGTGAAGAGGCAAAACCGTATGGAGACATTGTAAATAGAATACCGTTTGAAAATAGAAAACCGTGTTTAAAGAGCCTAAATAAAAACCATAAATAAAAAGATGATGCACAGAAAAATCGACAAAGTTTTCAGAATTGTGTGGTAGGGAAAAAGGGCAAGTAAGCGTAGAACTTTTATTTCCGTTGCAGAAAGAATAGAAAATAAAGGCAAAAATGTTTTGAAGAATGTAGATTTAATTAACCAAAACCCCCCCAAAACAGCCCCCATACGTTAAGAAATCAATCCTCGAACTGTTCCTTATACTTCACGATGGGTATGAACCAAAAAACGGCTTCATTCGATTGCAAATCGCACATACATAAATCAACAACCAAATAAACTGGCTTTGCGCTCAATGCATCAAGCTTGCATACTCAACCAACGACCATCTAATATCTTGACAGTTTAGTTTCACACAGCAACCATATTCGTCACGAACTCTACCCGTCTTTGTCATAAACTCGAACCTTCTGAACCTCGTCTCACTCGAACCCAACAGCCATGACTTGGTGCAAACAAAATAAAACCGCGACAGAGGATCAAACCTGAGCGCCAAAGCAGCGCAGTTGACTGCGAAGAGGGACTGAGCAAATCTGATATAGTCGGGCTTGACCGACTTTCTCACTTGTCTATAAATAGGTTCCTGATAAATTAAAAATTAGTCAAAAGAATCTCAAATTTGGGCAAAAAATGTGTGTTTGAATTGCTATTTCATTTCATATTGTGTTATTCAGTAGTACGGAACATTTTATGATAGATAAATTAAACCTTAAATTCATTTTGTAAGCAGCATTTTGTATCTTCTAGGAGCTGTTCATCTATACTACTCGGGGCAACATTTTTTAAGTCCTCGTAATTTTTTGACCAAAATTTCTATGTAATTCATATTTGTTTATTGCTTTCTTTTGCTGTCATAAACTTCTCTTATTCGCAATCAAACGTTGAGTCGAGTTGAGTTTGAATTTTGAAAACTCTCATTAAAAATGTCTTATTGGAGCATCAGCATTCTGTAATGTGCTGCTTTGAAACTTATTTTTTTGGCCCGAAGTTAACAAAGTGGGAAATCTCGGGTATAAGAACACAGCAGCCAATACTGAGCTCATAATAGAGGAACGTTTATCAAGGCACTTAGATAGTAATAAGATTTCAAAACAATTGCTCAACATGAAAAGCAAGCGTAATAAAAATCACTTGGTAGTGATTGTGGGGCTTTAAACAGATATATTATACTACTTTCCATTCAAATGTTTTTAGCTGAATGTTAATCAACTATGAATGCTAAAATCTTTAAGAGTTAGTAAACGTTCGCCCCTTTTTGTAGGTTAAGTTCCATCGCGTCACACAGTCTAGCACTGTTTTTTTTTTTTTTTCAAACTATAGTGTGCAATCTCTGCTACTGTCAAACTAAACTTCCTTCAAAAAATCTACTACTTAGTTTAGAGTGTGTGTACTATAGACATTTTTAATACCACTTGAACGGAAAAACTGAAATTGCTAATTTTTTAGATAAGTGCTAATAACTTCTACAATTTCGAACCGATTTCGATGTGTGAACACTTTTCGAATTTATTCTACATTAGGTTACATCATCCAAAAGAGAAAGAAATTAAAAAAAATTTTTTTCTTGTTAAAAATAAAGGTGTAATTTACGGTTTTTTTTTTAAATTTTCGATAAAAATTAATCAAAATTCTCGATATCTTTGTAAATAGCAGCTGCACCACAAATGTGACAATGAAATGATGTACAATCAATTGAAACATAATTTTATTAGATTTAATTAGTTGTACAAAACTTGTTCATAAGTTATTTCATAGTTGAGATATTTGAAATTAAGTGCGAAAAACGGTAATTTGGGATTATCTCGAGATCTGTTCTACTGAGAAATTTTTAAGCTCCATATTCTGATTCAGCGCGTGATTTTTCAAAAGGAGTGACATCAAATTGTAGAGGATTAGAAAAAATTGAATAATTTGTAAACTTATGTTATCGACGGTGATAGTATAAATTTGACCGAGAGAAATATCTTGGGATTGGAGCACTTCTTGAATGATAAAAGTGAGATTACAAATGACTTTAATATTTCGCTGTATGTGTTATTGAAGAAACTACTTAATTTGGCGAACCGAACCAGATTTTTAGAAAAAGTGGTCCGGTTCGGGTTCAGGTTCGAGGAGTCAAAAATTTTAGGGGTTCGGTTCATGGTCCGGTTCGTCAGACCCAAAAACCCCGAACCGAACCGGTTCGAAGTGGTTCGGTTTAGGACCGGTTTGCAGCCTTGATTAATATAGGCCGGGTTTGGCCTGCACCGGTACGGTTTCGGTTCTGAATGCAACCACTAGACTGCGAAACGAACAGTTAGATTTTGCGGATTTTTAGGTAATTTCGCTTAATTGTTAATTTAAATAAAAAAAAATGCTGGCTTAGCAAAACTTTTGTTCAATGAAATAGAAAATTGCGAGACAAGTCTGTTTAAAAATGATGCAATCCTTTGTGGCCATTTCTTAGACCCTCGTTTTATATAATGTCAGGTATCCCTCTGAACTGAAAAGTACATGCGTAACTGCTTTTACTGATATATATTCAAGAATTTCATCCACTTGTGTTCAATTGCAAAATAAATTAGGAAAGCAGCTCTGACCCAACTACTTTGTCTGAATGTGGAGATGAAGTCAATTTATATATGAATTTCTGTAAAAAGATTCAGGACAATCCAAAAACTTTAGTATTTTCACAAATCAGTTTAATGGCATCAATCAAGGTTTTCCTGAGCTTAAAACGTTTACAAAATAAAGAAAATGTACTTAAATGGTGGTCAGGAAATTCGACAAAGTTTTCGGAGTTGTATGAACTATCAAAAGTTATTCTTGCTGTTCCAGCTACACAAGCAAGCGTAGAACGATTATTTTCCGGTGTGAAGATTATTATGACTCCGCTAAGAAATCAGATGGACAGAAATACATACTTTGACCGCTTTGATGCTTCTAAGAACTAATCATTAATTTACCTTGTTTGTAACTATTTTTTTTTTAAATAACGTTAAGTTTGGTGTAGACATTGTTATTTAAATATCATTTTATTCATCTTATGAATACAAACATGTGAAATTGTTTGGACTTTTGTTTTAAAATGTCTGTTAGTTTTACCGGTCCATACCGGTACGTAAAGGTATACCGAAATAAAAATCCAGGTACCGGAACCAGAACCGAATACCGAAACAGTATTAGAACCAAAACAGAACCTTTTACCAAAACGTTAGTTTCGGTACGTACCGGAACCGGAACCGAAATTCTTTTCGGTTTGATTCCCCGGTTTAAATTAATCGGTGGTGCCATAGAAATCTCTAAAGATTTTGACGACGGTTGGTTTGTAATTCTCTCGAAAGAAAATAAATAAATTCATATTTAAAAAAGTTTTCATAAAAAATGTTTAAAATTGATTTTCAGCATTCCAAACTACCCTAAAAACAAGGTCTAGTGGAAATGGGTCATTTTGGCTGTAAACAAGTGTCATTTTGTTTTCATTTTCCTTGCAGCACGTAAACGACGCTATGAGAACAACACCAGTTCTGACTCGGAGGAGGATATTTTACGTCGCCTGAGATGGCATCAGCAGAACCAGCAAAATGACAAAACGTCCGGTTACGGCATGAACAGTAACCAAATCAACCCGCTGACAGGACACAGCTTCAATTATCATCAGGCTGATGTCGACCTGCAAAGAGTCACCGTGACGCGTGACCCTTTGGCAATTGCGGAAAGGGGCAAGGTCGGCATACCGTCATCGCACAGTGAGTGCAGCTCGAATGATTCCATGGAGGCATCTGTGGACAGTCACACGGGCATTTTGTCGGGGGTGAGCAAAGGTAAGTTTTGGGGTATGTGGGGAAAAGGGATGCAGTTGCTGTAGCAGAGTTCTTGCAGGAATGAATCCTTACACAGATCATCGTGTCAAGATGCATACGCATAGATATCAGCATAGGGTGGAGGTACTACCGCCTAAGCTGGATAAGGATAGGGATAATGTGGTGGTCGTGCCAATAACCAATACCAATAGCTTCAGCAACAACAACAACAATAACAACAACACAGCAAACAACAACAACAACAACGACGATGTAAGAAGCCCTTTGTATCACTTAAAGATCTTTCCTAATAATATCCTCACGCCACCATCCTTTCTCATACAGGAACCACTCTTTGATACCAGCGACTTACGCTCCGTCAAGTCAGACGACATGCTAGTGAACGATTCAAAGGGATCAACACCCCGTGGACCCATTGAACTGGAGATGTCTCTGCTATACGATGCACCCATGCGCAAGATGACGGTTCATGTGATGCAGGCTCGTTGCCTGCCCCCACTGGGCAACGGCCAGCAGACGCATACGCAGGTCCGGATGCTGATGCTGCCAAACAAGAAACAGAAACACAAAACCAAAATACGCAGCGGCGAGAATCCGCAGTACATGGAAAGTTTTCTGCTGCATCGTGTCAATCCCGAGGATGTCAACAACATGGGTCTGAGGGTGCGCCTTTATGGTTGCGAACGACTGCGCAAGGAACGCCTCATTGGCGAGGCGTATGTGAGCTTTGCCACCGTCGATCTGGAGCTGGAGACCAATCTGTGGCTGCCGTTGGAGCCGCGCAACACTTCCTCGGCCTTGGGATCGACCAGTGATCTGCTCAGCTTGGCCAGATCGGACAGCGCCGGCTCCACGTCCTCCATGCAGCATGGTGGCGTCTCTGAGCTGCTGCTTGGCCTGAGCTATAACGGTGTGACGGGACGGCTGAGCGTCGAGATCATCAAAGGCAGCCAGTTCCGTTCGTTGTCGCTGAACAAAGCGCCGGACACGTATGTGAAGCTGTGCATGGTCAGCAGCATCGGCCAGGAGATTTCACGCGCCAAAACATCCATACGCCGCGGTCAGCCGAACCCGCTGTTCAAGGAGACATTCGCGTTTCAGGTGGCTCTGTTCCAGCTAAACGACGTCACGCTGATGATCTCCGTTTATGCCAAGCGGCATATGAAGAAAAACGAAATGGTTGGTTGGTTTAGTTTGGGTCTCAACTCGTCCGGTCCCGAGGAGGTGGCTCACTGGGCGGACGTGTGCGAGATGCCCAAGGGAGAGATGCTGGCACGCTGGCATGTGCTGGTGGATTCCTGATTCGAGCAGTTGGGCCAGTCCTCTGGACGCAGCAGCAAGGCCCTGAAGAAACTGGGTCTGGTTGCCGTTGCCTTCAAGGACAGGTCCAAGGACAAGACAGCCAAAGAGCCGGAGCCTGACGAAGATGCCGAACAATATGCGGCAGACAATGCGGTGGCAGTGGACATCGAACCAGGCTTGGAGCTAGATTTTGTCTAGTAGAAATTTTGTGATTTGTTTTTTAATGGAGCTCCTCCGACCCGTCGCGGGGGTAAACATATTGTAATTTTTGAAACATCTGGAGCAGCTCACGGGGCCCCAGATCTAACCCAAAATGGGTTAGCGAAAAAATATTTGTAATTTGGAAACAATTTGGCACACATTTTTCTGTGAAATGTGGAAATTATTATTATAATAATACTATAATTATTACCTAGAATATCAAAATTTTGTACGCAATGCATAAATAAGGACAAATCTCTTATTACTCAAATTTGAAATTTATAATTGTTTGTGATAAATGCATAACTATACGGTATATATACATACATATACGAATAATCGGAAGGATTTTTGTAATTACAATTTCAGCGTCTCAACTAAATATTAAACTGCAAGGGTTCCAAAAGGTCTCCTAAGACTAGCACTTTTTTATTAACGCAATTATTAATGCATACAACCACAAAATACGACAAGTAAATAGCCACAATTGTAATCAGAGCATACATACCATACACTGACGAAATATTTGATATTGACTTGATATTTTGATCAAGAAAACCATAAGCATGAATTCAGTTTTGAAAGCAGTACCTAAGAACTCTAAACGCACAAAGATCTATTGTACAAGCAAGAGAGCATTAAGAAAGAATTGGTAAAGGATATTTATAGCTATGTAAGCGAAAGTTTGTATGAAATAAGTACGTGAGAATATCGGAAAAAGTATTGGATTTGGGTTGTTTCTTGATGTTAGAAAATATCACCCACATATACATTCTATGAAGTTAATACCACGGAATTCGATCAATTTGTTGTGAAACCAAGAAGATTTAATTAGAATACAAGTAACCCCATAAATAACAGAATACATAGTGCCAGGGCCGTTTTCTCTTCCTTACAGTCAATCATATTGACAAGCCGATTTAGGTGCAAGCCTTAAATTAACATAAGCATGAGAAAACCCGGGCCTATTACCGAACCAGAGCGTTGTTACTAAAAAAAACACTGGAGCTACCATTTAGTCTTTATTACTTTTTTTATATACGACCAATAATTTCACAAGAAGAACAAATAACACCCGGCTTAATTCTTTTGAAATCGCCCTATACTTTACGTTTCTAAATTTTAATTATAAAAAACGTGCCTAAGCCGAACCCCAAAGAAACGATTCGGTTCTGGTTTTATGGGTCTCTCGAACCGGACCGTGAACTGAACCGTCCCGAACACAGTTCATACAATTTTTATCAAACTGATAACATAATATTTATAACTGGAGAGTATAAAGACTCTACCATTGAAAGCAAAAACGTTTTTCTCACTAGAACTGCTTTTTGTATCGATCGTTCCTATGACAGCTATAAGCTATAGTCATCCGATTTGGATCAAACTTGTTCGAACTATAATAAATATCAAGTTTGGAGGCGATAGCAAAGAAAACCAAAAAGTTTTTCCACTAATCTTTTTGTCAGGCCTATCTTATCTATGGCAGCTATATTTTCATCAAACTAGGTGAATTTATGAATAAGCATATAAAACTTATAAATACGGGATTTGCGAGCGTTTGCATTGAAAACAAACAAGTTTTTGTCACTAAACTAGTTTTCCACCGATCGTTTCTATGTCACGTATATGCTATAGACATCCGGTCCGGCCGTTTCCTACAAATGTGCAACGTATTTGTACATGAAGACATGTCAAATTTGGTCAAGATCAAGTCTGCAAACCAGTAAAATTCTCGATCAAGGTTCGTTCCGGGGGTTGGAACCCGTGGTTAAATGCTAGGTTTGTTTCGCGGACCAGTTCCTGTACAAATTCAAACTAAGGTTTTGGTTCGAGTATGGGTTCCTAGATTGTTACATAGTTGACCTATTTTTCGCTTAAAATTCAGCCAATTTTTTGCTCAGGAGAAGTCGAATGGACCACATTCCCTATAGTTACCATTGATAGGCCGACAAAAAAGGAAGGTAGCCTCCATTTCTACTTACATAGAGGAAAAAATTAGGAAACACTGGACTTAAGATGCCCATCCATCTGTCAAAAAAAGTGTTAGAAACGGTCAAGAACATTGAATACATTTGTTCTCATAAATTTTTGTGAATATTTTGTTCTAGCGCCCATTTAAAATAAATATAGAATTTTTAATTTTCACGTTTATAATTATAAACCAAATATAAGCTTTGGGAATGCTGAGACCTGTTTTTTCCATTTTGCCCTTTTGGGATCTGACCTAGGATCTGAACGAGATTTGCTTTACCGTTTTCCAACTTGCCTTATGTTTTATTCCATGTCGAAAACGCATTATGATTTGGATTTTTTAAACTCATCTCTAATTACATTGGTTCACAAAAATGGCCAACTTTTTGCAACAGAGAAGATAGAAAACTTTCCACATGTATTTTTGGTCACTGAATTCAAATAAACTGTCCGTTTTCCCAAAGCACGTCAGGTTTTCGAGATATTTGCATAATCGTTCTGTTTACATTTGTAGGTCCTGTGACCACATTAAGTAACCTTTTCCAACGAAATTTGTTTGAGTGTAAGCTGAATTGAATGACGTTACAGAAAAACCAAACACGAAGTTCTGATTTTGGTCTTAAGAAAGAAATTTTTGAATTTAAATATGAAAATCTTTTTTTTTTTTTTTTTTTTTGGTATTATCGATTTTTAACTTGAAAGCTCTAATAATTCCGAAAAATCTCAGAAAGAAATAGCTGGTCGTCCTTCGTCTATTCTTATTTAACATATTTTCAGTTTTTCGATATAATCGAGCTTTTAAAAGTTATGGTAGTAGTAGAAGTATTATATTTGGAAAAACAGAGGCTTGGCTTTTAAACATCAGCCATAACTTATCATAATAAACAATAGTATAATTTCTTAATTTTTAGACAGCACACTGAGAAGGCTTGGCTTGGCCCCGTTGGAGGAGCTGTATAGCCAATTTTACATTTTTTACACTGACAATATAAAACTATGGATGGAAGAAAATCCGAGTTACAAATTAAAAAAAAAAATTTTAAAAACAAATTAAACAGCAAGAAGTGACATTTTGGTTATTGACTATTTATAAGTATTCGGTTAAGATAGTAAGGCAATATTTTAGCGCATGTTGCAAAAACGAAGACAGTATCTCCCAGTTCTCTCCATTCAACCTGCTTTTAATCTCGGTTTCCGATAGTGCAGGTTTGTTGAGCCGATCAAATGCGCAACATTCTCAGTTACACGGAGGTTGCAGAGAAAGTAGTTCAGAGTTCCAAGGTTGTGAATCAAGCTTTTGTATATTGTTCTAGACTCAGGGACGCAAGATATTTGAAATTTTTTCTTTCCCGTAACTCGATGTTCTCCAGTATTAGCTTATGTGAGGCTTCCCAAGACTCAGGACAATAAAGGTTGATATCGACATTGCAAGTAGAAGCTGTGGCTTGCCATTAATATCATGTCTGCTACATTTTGAGCAGTCTTTCGCTGGCATATCAAAGATCTTACTGTCTTGTGTTTGGCAGTTTAAAGATCCGTTTAACAAACATCGTTTGAAGTCGCTCAACTTATTCATACTGGGTACATCCCAATAGTTGCGACGCATAGCACATCACAGACCTAACCGCAGCTTCAAACAGTCGAAATTTTGTGCTTGCCAGGATAAGCGGTTTCCCAAAAAAGTTTTTCCATGAGCAGTTGATCGCTTTCTTCGAGTCTAGTAATTTCTCTTGGAGGTGTGGCCTAAAATTCATGTTTCCTGTTAGAGTATTTAAACCTAGTTACAGTCTCCAGTTCGGCATCATTTAAAAACCATTTATTGGCTTTGGGCGTTCGACCACGGCCGTCTTTTATAACCAGAACCTTTGTCTTCTGCACGTTTATCTGTAGACTCCACAGTTCACAGTAGTCGGATAGCTCATTTATAATGCTCTGGAGCATTTCAGGGGAATCAGCCAGTAACGCCATGTCATCAGCGTACATCAAGGTCTTCATTCAACTCCTCCGGGCAGGTACGAGTGGGCTGAGGAGACATCCTTGTTTTACGCCGGTGTTGTTTGGGAACCAGTCCGAGAGCTTTGAAGAGCTTGTTAAATTGGATATGTCCTGCTGAACAAAAATATCTTAATAGAAGCCACACAAAGAGGCAAAGTAGCCATGAAGTGTGTGAAGTACTACACAGCAGAATTATTTGTTTTCTTTATAACTCGTCATCCGATATCACTCAAAAATATAAATACGGGAGGACCTAGCCGCCTTTCCTAATCGGATCCATTCTAATTTGATATATTTTGCCAGAGAAAACCAATCATGTTTTTGGAAAACTCCATTTAAGTTATTTTGAAATACGTTTAACCGATTTTAATCATTATTCTAAATTCGGATAGATAAGTGATTAAGTGCTGAGTTTTCTGTCCACTGTCAAGTCCTAGTGTATTTATTAAAGTACATAGATATGTAAAAAATGATTTAAACCAAAATGATTTTCGATTCCAGTTGTGTTAAGTACAGAAAGTTACATTTCGTTAACAAGTTCTATTAATACTCAAAGTAGCGGAGTTTGACTGATTTGTGTACGAATTTGTCCACACTTTCGTCAAATAAATTTGTTTCGAAATTTCGAAAGTTTGTATTGAATTTGGCTTACTGTTCACACTCGCAAATTTGGTATGCGGTAAATTTGTGCTTCACACAAACCATTTTGGTGTGTCGACTCCAACTGCTAAACACTTATACAAAAAACTGACATGAGAAAAATAGAAGCAAAAATAATTTGTTCATTCTGCATAATTTGGAATTCGTTGACAAAAAAAAAAGAGACACTAAACGAAACCCTCTTGTCGGCTGCCTCTTCCTTTATCATCTGCTTCAGTTCCTTTTGTATATGATGTTGTGCTTACATCGTTATCGTCCAAACGGTTAGTACGGCACTAGCTGTAGGCAAGTCATCTTTTTTTATGGAGCCACTTGCCATTCGCCGATTAGATTTAGTTTCAGATAAATATCCAAGCTCTTTAAATACTTAAAGACTTGCCTTGAAACTCATCGACAATATCTGTTCAATAAATTGCTATAACATCCGAAATTGCAGGGCGCCTTTCCACCAGCGATAGCATTTGAAGGTGTCCTCTTCGCAATTGAAATACTCGTACAAGCATCACAACTTAGCCATAGTTTGTTCCTACAGTTGACTTACAAGATCAAACTCGGCAAATGTGATAACAGTTTGACCAACAGTTTTCACATTGACAGACAGCACACAAATTTTTTCGGAAACTTGATTTGTCAAACTCGTTAAATCAATTCAAACTAATTTTGTCTTATTTTGGCCATATTTGTCCAATTAATTTGCCTGTTTGAACTTAGCTTAAGCTTAGTTGTCTGCTGGAACATTAAAAAGATCTTTTCTTACTAATTTCGTTCGGCTCGGGTTTGTTTTCCTGGTTGTAATCGATATTCAAAATCTAGTTTCACAACAAATTGAGAGTTGCACGGTCAAACGCTAAGCTTTGGTGCTCACAACCGAATGTAGCGTATGTTGGTGACGGGGGGGTCAATGTGCTGATGCACAGAAAAGCTTTAATAAATGTCGGTATACATTTTATTTTTTTAATTGTACATTCCAAATCAATTTTAATACCAAAACGAAAACCAATTATTAAACTATTGCTAACTTAACACTAATTTATATACACATACATATGCATGTACGTGTAGTATTTGTATCTTTTAACAATCTGTATGTTTTTTAATAACAAATATTTTATAATCACAATTCAATTGAATGTGTGTTCGTTGTTGACAAAAAAAAAAAAAAACGTTGCGATATATAAACTAAATCTATGACATCACTTTGGAAAAGGAGGAAACCACTTCTGTTCTAAATGTGCGTGTGTATTTAAACTTTGATCGGAACGTCAAAACCGCCAAGATACTGGCAAATAAATGGCAGTTTATTTGTCAAGTGCTTGTAGATACTCCCTCCATTGAAATTGAATGCAGTGATTGATTTTTCCTGGAATATAATTGCAACACATTTCTACTTTTCAATTTAAAACAATTAAATTGTCATTGTTGATTATCAGAATAATCATTTTAATATTACATAATTGTGACTTAAAAATAAAACCATAATTCAAAAACTAACTCTTATGTACACTTCCGTCATTTCCTGCGCTTTCGCCTTGTTCTTTTGTTATCCTCATCGTCGGTGTCTGTGGCACTTTCCTGAGTTTCTTTGTGGCCAGGATGTTGCTGTGAGTCCCACTCCTTGCGCAGCTCACTGAGCATACCCGGCGTCAGCAGGCCCTGGGCAAGCAGTCTTTCCGTGAGACGTCCCCGCGACGCGCTGGGCAGGCGTGGCTCCTTAACATGCGTGACGCGACGCATGCTATAATTGGACACGCCAGTCTCTGACTCCTGGCTGGCCTCTGTGTTCTTTAGCAGGCGAGTAATTTGGAAAACTCCCTGCTGTATGATCTCATCGAGCTCCTTTTGGGCTTCACGCACGCTGTTAGCCTCGGGAAAAAGATCCATGAAGCGGTAACTAGAAAAAAACAAGATCAAAACATTTATACTAACCCAGGTGCAGGACTCACCTTAACCAAAGATACAAATCCATGACATCAAAAACCGACTCCAGGTGCACCAAATCTAGAATGGTCTTGGGTAGCTTGAACGGCCAGCCGCAATTCCTTTGAATGAACTCGAACGTTATGGGCTCGTTGCGGCTGTACTGCCGCGCTATCTTTAGGAACATGGAGCAAACGAAGGGCATTTTGCGATTGATCGGCGCACAGCAGAACACATAGCGGGCGCGCAGAGGCAGTGGCACATGCTGTATCATCTCGGCCAGAAATTTAAAGTCCTCAATATTGCACATAAAGTACAGCGAGTCGTCCACTGTGCATAGATTGACGAAAATGTCCATTAGGTTGCTCAGCGATGAGTTGGGCAGGTGGTAGGCATAGAGTTCAATTTGATCAGCAGTAGGATGTAGGCCCGCCTGCTTTAAGGGCTCCGGCGTTTGGGCCAAGATGCGCTGCAGGGTCTGCAAGTCCTCGGCCTTGAAGGCAGTCACATAGCCATGCTCCCACTGTGTGCGATAGCGCCCAGCACGTCCAGCTATCTGAAGTGCTGACGATACGGAAATTGTGTCAATTTCACGCTCGCCACGCTCGTTCATTGTGGGCTTGACCAGGGAGTAGAAAATGATTCGGCGAATGCTCCTGCAAAGGAATTGTGTGAGCATATTGCTTGAGAATACATTGTAACTTACAGATTCAAACCCATGCCAATGGCATCAGTGGCCACCATTACTTTGCAGCTATTTTCGGGATCATTAAATTTGGCGGCTTGAGCTAACTTGGTGCCCGGAGGCAGACCGCCATAAATAACAGCCACTTCCTTGCCCCTGTAATTACATTTGGTTAGAGATCAGTGGAAACCTTTTAACTCTGGGACTGACCGTGCCTCAATTTCCCTGGATACCGTGTAGATGTCATGTTTGCTGAAACAAACAATGCAATCGCCGGGCATGACATTGTCCAGTGAACCCAGAGCCGAGTCCTCGACCGTGAGCTCTGTGAGGCGATCATAGCGACGAACCTCTACGGTCTCTCCTGTGGTCTCGCATATCTTCTCCAACAACTCTAGGGCGCCGGCTTCACCGCACACATGCACTTCATCGGCTATCAGTCCCAGGAAAGCCCTTGTCCAGGCCCAGCCACGCTGTGGATCTCGTATCTGCTGTATTTCGTCAATGACGGCCACCTCATCTGTATCAAACAATTACAGAGTCGTCGAATCACTCTTATTTTAGGGTCAAACTTACATGGAGTGTTTACCGAGGTCATTTCCACAGTGCAGGCCACATGGCTAGCCGGCGAGCCCTCGCTGAGGCCAAACTTTCGTTCCTCACCCGTGACCAAATCGCAAGGGGTGCCCCGTTCATTGGCCTTGTTGTAGACCTCCGTAGCGAGCAACTTAAGGGGACCACAATAGACGCCGCTTTTAGCACCTAAATACCTCTCCATGGCGTGATATGTCTTCCCCGAGTTCGTTGGTCCCGAATGAAATACGATTTTCCGGGTGATGGCCCGGGCATTGGTATACCAATTGGCAGGCTGGCGCAGATCGGAGATCTTCTTCAGATCATCCATGCAGTCCAGGTGGGGAAACACGGTTTTTGCATGACGCAGAAAGTAAGGAAAGATGTCGTCGATGTGACCGGCCCCTTGCATTATGTCACTAAAGATGATGTGCAAGTCCACGGGTAGGTTCTCAGCCTCAATGCAGTAGCGACGAAAGGAGCCAAAGGCCTGTTGCTGCAAATAGGCTAAGAAACGAAGGGAGAATTGCTACAATTTTCGATTGAAATAATTTTACTTTTATGTACTTACAATCCAATCCGTTCTCGCTGCACAAAGACTTGATCTCACGTCGCTGTGTGAACCGGTTCAGTATCTTAAGTAGGTCGGATTTTTCTAGCTTCCCCACCAACTCAGAACCCACATCTTCCAAATCAGAGTTGACGTGCACCTGCACAGGCTTGAAGAGTGTCGACACATTGACATTGGACTCCTGTTTTTTGCGGGAGAGTGCAAGAGCCGCCCGGTGCAAGCAACGCACGTCTGCAATGGCCCCAAAGCCAAGCCGTAAACTGAGCGATGGGGATTGCCGTACCACATAGCTCAGGCTGATGCAACGTCGCGAGTTTTGCATCGCATTTTAATTGAAGAAAACTCAAAATTATAATAGAAACCCACGTTGCGGCAGCTTCTGATATAACATCTGTTAACATCAGTTAGCGCACAGCATGACCGCAGCCAGTGTGACCAGATCGCGATCAGTGACTTTGTCACGGTGACTGAATATAAAGGGTGGTTTTCACGCCATTTATCATTTGCAAATCACTCAGACAAACTAATTAAAAATTATAATTAATTATAAATCATATTATTATTAGTAGACAGCGGATTTTGCATATTTGCATATTTTGAACCGCTTGTCGGATTTAATTTCTGATTGCACACATCTTATTTTTATTGAAACATTATGTAAGTACGCTTAAAACTATTTTGCATAAACCTATATTATATGAAACTCCATGTTTCATATAACCTATATTATATGAAACTCCATGTTTCAGATCACATATTATCCTGGTAGGATAGGGTTACTAAAAGGTCAATAACAGAAGATGAGTGATAAAAAATACTTTTGATTTAAAAACGGCTAAAAGATTTGCCATAAAACTGTTTTGAAATAAATGAGGTAACCGGCGTGCGTTGCTCAGGGTTCGGAAGTTTTTTTCGCGAGTTATTTTAACCTGTTTTCCGTGACTGTCGACTTTTATAATCGCGAAATAATACGGATCTCCCTGGTAACAACACCGCTAATTACTTAAGAAACTGTTTTTCAAGTCCACAAATGGCCCTACATAGTAACATTGCCCTGAATTTGACATTACTGAACCGCGATAAATACCATGGAAGACCAATACTAAAGAATATAGTCAAGATTATAGGAATCGTTTTAAACCACTTTCCGTTACCGACAAATCATTAAATCGCGGAAAAATACCAAAGAGGATCAAAATAGTAACAATTCCAAACAAATTGTACCCCTATAGAGTGAAAAATGCTAGGATCAATGCGTAAGAGCCATTCGAAGCTAAGGGTTCTTCATGGTAATAAGACCGCTAATTACTCAAGAAACAAGCAGTCCAATACCACAAATTATAATAACATAGTCACACCATGGAGGACCAATGCTAAAGAATATAGTCTCTTATTTACCCGTCTTTAATTGTCAACCATTAAATCTTCGTGATAGTCTAAACAATTCATAAAATTTTGTATATATCCGGATTTTTTTACCGATCTTGATCTTCACCCGTCAATTTACCCGTCCACATTATACAAAAAGTTTTAGATATTTCGCGACTTTCGGACCGTTGAATCCAACCATTTACGCGTCTACAATCGCCATCTATCAAATCTTAATGATTCCCTCTGGTATGGAGTACATAAATGGTACAGCTGTAGTGAAGATGCATTAATTGTTAATTCGACTGGAGTTTATCCTGGCCCCATAGGGTAACAGGAATAATATAAGTCCAAAATTGTCATACAAATATACAAACAATTATGTGATTATATGAAAAATTTAATTCAAATTTCCCACTAAACTTTAGCAAACTATACTTTTAGGGGCAATAATGTTAAGTCAATCGATTTTCTGTCAACACACTTAAAAAGAATACTAGATTTTCGAGGTGTGCTCACATATCCGCGAATAACTTCGCCATTAGGTAACCAAATTCATCGGGAGAACCAATGTTCAACGCAGAATCAACTGGGCTTTTATAATAAACCTTAAAGAAAAATTGCATAGAATTAAATAGTGAAACCAGTGGTGGTCAAAGTACAAATTTCGAATAAAAAAGTTGAAAATACCAGATCTGTAACCCGCATTTCTCAGCCATCGCGGTAAATCACTATAACCTATGAATATAATATATTACACTTTTTTCGCTA
Organism: Lordiphosa stackelbergi; assembly: GCA_018904235.1. Lineage (NCBI taxonomy): Eukaryota > Metazoa > Arthropoda > Insecta > Diptera > Drosophilidae > Lordiphosa > Lordiphosa stackelbergi. The sequence continues at coordinate 68,345 of JAEIFU010001027.1, forward strand.
TCAGAATATACAAAGTTATATAAAATCTTCTTCGTCGCTATAAGAATATCAATAAAGGTTTTTGGCATAACTTAAAATTAGATGGTCCCATTCGCGAGTTATTTCACCTGTCTACAGCGTACCCGATGCCAATACCCAGGTTATTACAATTTTTGGAAATTTGTAGCACTGTGTTATTAGTTATAAAACATCAACAAAAAAGAGTAGTAAATTAATTAAAAATCAGTTCCGCACAACAAAAAACCAATTTTATTTTGAATTATTAATATATTTTGTTTTATTTGTTGTCAACTATGGAGTTTTTTGTTTTGGCAGTTGCTTTGTTGATTGAAGCCGGAGACAATGGCATTTCGGAGGAGATTTCAAAAGCTTACACAGTATAGATAGTGGCAAGCCCAAGTACGGACAACAAGTAAGTGGGAAAGAATGAGGCGGATTAAGTAGGAGCACCTTGATTTATATAAACACGCTGTTTGATTAACAGATCCCGTATACAGTAGCCTGAATCTGGGTGTGCTGATTTGCACAGAGTCCTCGGGTATACATCGGAATTTGGATGTAGGTCACCCATAGGCAACATCCAGGTCAATTCCATGTGGGAAGCAAATATCCGACAAAAAATTATATACTTTCCGTCCTTTTTGAATTTTAGCGCCCAGCTTGATACTCAAACTGCTTCTTAACCGTTACTTTCGGTAATCGTTACAATTCTATCAAGCAGGTTGGCAGCTCACACTCCAAAATTTGTCACAACAAAAAATAAAATGACTCAGTCGAATCATTAAACCAAACATAAAAAAAGTTTAAACAATACATTAAAGCTAACCGCTGCAATGGGCTTATTCGGAAAAACCCCCAGCAAAGATCCCAAAGAACAGGTAAAGTAACGGCACAGCTAACGGTACCAGATGCTGTGGTGGTTGTTTACTAGTTATTTCGGGAGTGAGACAAAATGATGTCATCTTCAATCTGATTTTGTTTTGTTTTGCGTAGGTTCAAGAATGGACGCATAAAATTCGTAAAGAGGGCAACCAGTTGGATCGACAGATTCGAAGCATACAGCGCGAGGAGGAGAAGGTGAAGCGCTCTCTGAAGCAAGCAGCGCAAAAAAATGACCGTGACACCTGCGTCATTCTGGCCAAAGAGATTGTCAACGCCCGCAAGGCCGTTAATCGGATCTACACTTCGAAGGCCCACCTCAATTCCGTACAAATGCAGATGAAGAATCAACTATGTGAGTGATTTGGTCCTAAAATTGAGTGTTCTCAGTTAAACATGTGTTCAATTCCCTTTTATAGCTACTCTGAGAGTGGCAGGCTCACTGCAAAAGTCCACGGAAGTCATGCAAGCCATGCAGAGTCTGGTTCGCTATCCCGAACTGGCGGGCATCATGCGGGACATGTCCAAGGAAATGATGAAAGCGGGCATTATCGAGGAGATGCTGGACGAAACCATGGATTCGTTAGAAGAGTCGGAAGAACTGGAGGAGGAGGCCGGCAAGGAGGTGGATAAAGTGCTGTGGGAAATTACGGACGGCAAGCTGGGCGAGGCTCCATTGCCGCCAGAGGCTACACCAGCGGATAAGACACCGGCAGCAGCGGCTGCAGTCGCGCCAGCACGAATTGCGGTCGAGGCTGACGACGATGACGATGACGAGGGCGAGGATCTCAAGGAGATGCAGAGCCGGCTGGCCTCTTTGCGTTCATAAAGCTATTGCAATGGGGTGTGATATATTGGTTTGAGTCTGAATTGCCAGCACGCCGCTTCAAAATTTTGCATTCTAGGCAACCGACAATAGTGAATTACAGAATAACCAAAATAATCGTCAAAAAAAACTAATATTCAGTTTTTTTCCATTAACTCTTAAGTGTCGCCCAGTTCAGATTCTTTTGAGCTGATTGCTTTTTATTTAAAAGTTTTATTTACAAAAGTTACACTTTTTATTTATTGTATAGTTTACTTTGTATTAAAAATCGATGTGAGTTGTAAACGAAAATTGTTCATTTATGGCACAGCGATGAAAATTTGATACGAAACGAAATCTGGGACCCTGCTGCTAAATTTGTGTCGATTTTTAGGCAATGTTTCCACGTGCAATAAGGAACACTTTAGAATCCGTTTGGTTAAGGTTTCTGAGTCGTTTAAACCGGACGTTATAAATTCATGACATCGAATCTAAATTGTCCAAGTTTTCGGATAAAAAAGCTACATGAAAACCCAAACATTTTTGTCAGAAACTAACCCTTAAAAAGGTGTGTGTCAGATGAGCCTACTTCAGAGGTTCGTTATCTATCGATAGCCTATTTTTCTTGTACTGTCCTTATAATTCGGATATTTTGCACTGGTTTGAGTTTAGACAGCGTGAAGGTAGCAAAGTATATATATTAATATTAGGAAAATGTAATATTTTTGACCATCCCGATAAAGATGAAGTCTGAATGAAAAAGAGTTGAATCATTAGTGGAGATTATTTGTCTTGGGAAATAGAGTGACTATCTATGATGAAATTTTAAGTTATAAAAAAAGTTTATTTTAATTTAATATATTGTTAGTTATTTGATAAGGTAAAAAAAAAAATAAATAATTTTTATTTTTTATATCTTTTAATATAATAATATTTTTTATATTTTATTTTTTTATTTTTAATAGAATTATATTTTTTATTTAATTAAGACTGTTCGAGAATGATGCTTATGTCTTAATCCTAGATATAATGTGTCTTTATCTGTCGAGCAGAAATAACTGTATTAAGTTGTTATGAAATCTGCACAATCGAATAAGAAACAACCATAATTTGATTGAATTATCAGTTGAAAACTGTCCAAAAGCAAGTTGGGTACACATATGGGTACGGTGGGAAAAAATTAAACAGTATTTCCCGATCTTTTTAAATTTTTAAATCAAAAGTTTTGCTAGCAATATCACACACACAAATAAGCGTTTGTTTTCAGGAGTAGAATTTTAATAAATCCCCGCTTTTGTCTGCATGAATTGTCAAATTGATATTTTATATAATAACTGCAACCGTAACCAAAACCCGAAACAGAATTAGGTTAATAACCGTAACCAGTACCGTAAACTTGATATCCCTAAAACCGTAACCGGAAAAACGATCGCCCAAAACAGTTAGCCGTTTAAAAAAGAATAACGGTTTATTCGTTTCGGTTTTAATCTTCCCCCCCGGTTTTTAAGTATACATCTTGGTTCAGCTCACTATGAACCCAATCCAAATGTATACATTTTTAAATATTAGTAGTTACATAGCAGTAGTAGGCGAGAGTGCGGGTTTCTTAGCCAGTGGGGGTTCTGAGACACGGAAATATTGGCCACAAAAACAAAGAAAACAAATTACAACTTTTTGTTTATGTCAAGTGTCTCCTTCTTAGAACCTATTTTTGGGCAAAGTTTATTTTTCGTTTTTGAGTTGCGAATATTAATTAAAATTTTTTTCGGTAACTAAAATATATGAAAAATAAAGGAAAAAAAAGATGGAAATATGAATTTAAAAAAAATATATATATATTTTCCAGGTTAGGTGACGTCAACTAAAAATAGTGAGTGAGGGCTTGTGAGCCACTTTTGCCAAATAGGTTTGACTTTACAAAAGAAATTGCAATGAAGCGCAATAAAACAGAGGAAAAACTCTCAAAGAAGTAAAAACATTAAAAGAGGCAAACAAAAACAGCCACCAACACCGGCACCGAATACCCCAATGAACTCTATATGCCCAATGATTACTCCAAAAACTTTGCCAATCACATGGACATTCCATCAAGTAGGTGATCCGTTTCTAATTTGATTTATCCAATTTATGTTTCACTTTTCTGTTGCATGTAGCTTGGCATTCATTTTGGGTTTCGGTTCATTCATCTCGAAATCAACAAACATTCATCAGATACTAATCCACAGAGAGAAACTTAGATTGGCCAGGGATGGAAACCGGCTAAATTAACCAACCACATGATTGGATCTTGTCTGCTAACAAGATTAATCTGCACATTTATGAAATTTATTTTTAGTTTTGTGTCTAGTTGAAGGCTTTCTTTACCTTCTAAACCCTTTACCCTTTTAAACTTCAGAACTTAAAATATTCCCTTGATTTTTGAAAGAAAGATTAGGTTAACTCGGATGTTTCACTAGGTGCCAGACATCAAGGGAATGTATTTAGAAGTCCTTCCAGGGCTAAACCTCGGCTGCATTTCAGATTCGAAAACTGCGTGCTCTTAGCATATTGTTAGTTATGCCTAGTCTGACCTTGGACTGCCCTGCCCCTAAGCATTGCCCAGTGAGTATTTTCTCAATTATAATCAACAGTCGCTGCGGGGGAGATGCTTGTCGTTGTGTTCCTTTAACGTGGTTTGTCCAAGTTACTGTTGCAGCAATAGACCGAGAGCTTCTTAGGTCAGAGCATGTGCCGTTGTACCTTTTTGGTAAAATTTTGAGAAATTAGGATATTATAAAAATTTATAAAAAAATTTAATTATGTTATTATGTGCTCAGCCAACCTTTTTTAGGCCCGAAAATATAAGTAAAACGGTTTGAGGTCGTAGTTCTAGGCCGACATTATTATTATCCCAGCGGATAACCAAAGTTATTCTGATTGTATATAGGAGCGCAAACACTTTTTTTTTTTTTTTATGTTACTTCTTATTTTATTTATAAAATTATATATATGTATATTTTATTATTAAATTATTTTATATTTATTTTACAATATTATATTGGTTATTATATTTATTAATATAATACGTATTTGGAAACCTTAACGCAGGGGACTACCGTTGGGGCTGACTGGACAATTGAGGCAAATATTATTTTATTGTTTATATATTATGGTTTTATCGGTTAATATGTTACTTGGTTATGTGTATGAAGTTAGGGGATTTTGTACACATCGCTGTCTATGATTAAAATATCGAATTATTTTATTTTATTTTTTTTATTTTCATTATATTCCATGAAGCGAAGCAAAAATGGACATTCTCCTTCATGAAATGGTAATGCCATCTTCACATTAAGCATCTATTTTAGTTTTTTAGATTGTTCCCAGCCTTAAAACGATAGGTAACATAAGGTATTCTAAGCTCTAGGCTACTATAACGCTGAAAAGTTTATCCAGTATCCACTGAATATCATACCATACTTATACCCACGAATTTTCATGCTAAACGACAGTGTAAAATAGTACTTTTTGAGAACCCACTAAAGGCCATTAATCCATGGCAAGTTGTTACCCGACAGCTTTTTGGTATTCACATACGAACCTCGCAAATCATGTAGCTCGCTTTACATGGCTACACTGTCTACATGATATTATGTTACTCTTTGCGAATACGTGATATTTTTAGTAAGCTCCATTTATTGTCGCATTCCTCAAAAACGTGAAATTGTATCAAATACGTATGTGGATTATCTATTTTAAATTTTCACTTCAATTTCAAACCCCCCAAATAAGCTCGTCCAAGCGAATAAATACTAGTCGTGAGAGAGCAAGCAGCCGATCCTAGCTTTTATAGACACTAGAGACCTGCACGAGAAAATAAAAATGTAACATGTTTGGGCATCGCCGAATATGAGTAAAAATTATCCGATTACCTGGCTGTCAAATCGGTACCGTAGGCATCGCATCGTATGCATCGTAATCGTTATAATCAAAAACAATCATTTAATTTCTAAAATATGTTAAATTCTGAAAAAAATGAATATTTTAAATAAAACTGAAGCGGGCGAATATCCCCTAATTGGGACACAGAACCATTCGACGCCAACAACACAATCTTCGCTAAGGACCACTCATACATATTTGTTGTTGCGTTCCATTTTGCAAGAGGTATATAAGAGAAAGAGAAGAGAGAGAGAGAACATACGAAGTTGCTGTTGGAATATGCCAAGGCTCCCCAAGAATAGAGGAAAATGTGGCTGTCTCTATCAAACATTCGGTGGTGATAATACTCGTACGACGCCATGATTATTACTCGGCATCGTGTCAAAAAGTAACACAAATAAAAAATATAATCATTTTACTCACACAACGATTATTTTTACTCGTAATCGTACGATTCCGGAATCAATCGTGCTGGTCTCAAATAGACACACCTATTCTCTCTCGCCGGCAGAATTATGAGTTCCTATCCCATGGGATAGGCTTTTGGCATTTTGGGCACCACTGTTCTAGAAGGTTTCGTTCAGAACTTAAGTGCATATAAGAACGAAAAATACTTAAAATTTTAAGTACAAAACGGTATAAACTCTATCCCGATCGATTTAGAACTCGGTCAGTCCCGTTTTAATTCGAGGTACATACAGTGTTCGCTGGGAGGTTTCCTATCTTAGGCGCCAAACTCCACCAACCATTAATATGACGGTAAATAAGGAGAAGAAAATAGGGTGGACCTATAGACACAATTCGACGCGATTTTGATAGGTTTTAAGCATTCTTGATCAGCAATCCCTGTACTGCTGCTTGTGTGAGTAATGCTTGAGAATACGTGAGCACACTTACAGTCGTCGGCTGTCGCTGTATGCGTACAAAAAAGCGGCTGGCTCTAGAGCGCTCTCTCTCTCTGGTTTTTGAAACAATTTCAAGAGAGCCAAAAGCCAGTTGAAAGCCTGCACCGAAAACAAACAAATCGTATGGCATTACTCATCTTCATATTCTAAAGTCGTTTGGATAAACTTTGTGAAATTGGGATTAAAAAATCTATACCATTTAGAAAAAAATTTTTAGCTATTGCAAATCGTGAATAGAAATTGATCAATCTTGCTTCAAAAAAAATTTAAATGAATCAAGGTTGGAACCGAAACATTGGGCTTTATGTCTATAGAAAGCGATCGGCGAACCAATCCTTTCCCGATATCGCATTCTCTTTGACAGGTATGTATATTACAGTCGGGCTTGGCCGATTTTCTTACTATTCTGTATTCCACTTCGAAAAGTCTTTATGAAAGTTGAGACATCAGTTTAATCATTCCCTATGCTTTGTACTCTAGATACTTGAATCCGATCACGCCTGTTTCAAATAAATCACGGAAAGACCCTGTGAAAAGCATCAGATCTTGGATGTCCCACGTCTCTTATAATCTCAATTGTTTGTAACTGTTTCTACTACGTCTTTACTCTAGGACACAATTTTTCTATTTCAACACATCGCGCCCATTCCGAGGATTTTAAAAACTGTCCCTCAGGTCCCATGGATCCCGGTGTACCGCTCTCTTGTTTAGTCTGAAACATTTGCTGATATTTGCATAGAATAGTCTCTCAAGGAGCAAACTAACCACATCCACAAACACACACAACTCTATTTGTATATACATCCACTGGAGGGGTTTCCATCTCTTTCTGGCGCTATAACCCTAATAGCTCTCGCCTTCGGATATGATTTAAAGCACAAACCCTTCTACCAACATCCCACACTTCCCCTTAAGTTTTTTTGCTTTTCTTTGTAAATAACATCCCTCAAGACGATTTGCCCCAACTAATTGTCCAACATTGTACGTTTGTTTGTTGCGGATTCCGCCGGTTGCTGGAGCAGATGGCAGCAATATGGTTATGCTATCTACCACCTCGCTGCTCCATGGGAATTGTGTGTTCAATCGCAATAACACGGTCGCCACACAGCAGGGCATGAAGACGTACTGGCTGTGCAAGTCCTATCGCATAAGCATGTGCCGAGCTCGCTGTATCACCCACCTGGGTCGCATCATCTCCGCCACTGGCGTTCACAATCACACGCCACATATGCGGGCTGGTCAGGCTGCAGCTGGTACAAGTGGTTCAGGATCTACTGCCGCTGGTACAGGGAGTGGAGCATCTGTAACAGTTACACTAACGTCCATACCCAATTCCAATCAACCGGGCTATACCATTTCCGATAGCAACCATATGGGAACAGACTTGAACCATGCTCCACCTTTAAACAATCGCTTAGGTGCGGCAGGCAATATATACGCCAACCAAACGACTCCGCCACCTCCTCCTCCAGCTCCACCATCTCATCATCATCACTTGACCCAGACGCTGCCCAATCTCTTAATGCAGCATCACCCGACAACTCATATGGACCATCATGGCGGCATGTCGAGCGGAGCACCACCCTCAAGCTTAATGCACAATCCCAATCTAATGCATCTGCCTATGCAGCCGCAATCCCACCATCACCAGCAACAACAGCTCTCTCCTCATACCCACCATGCGGCTGGGCCGCCACCTCCTCAGCATCATCTCGAGCTGGGATCGGGGCCCGCTGTCCTTCACTCTCCGGCCCACATGCAGCAGAGTCCACAGTCAAACCGAAGCAGCCACTCCATGCATGCCCAGGAGTCCCCGCCTCCACCTCCTCCTGTGGAGGATCAACAGCAGCACGTGGAGATCAATTCAAATGCCGATGGTTCAACGGAAAGCTCTTCAGCAACGGCGCGTGTCATCGACTCCATAACGATATCACCAAACAGCGGACACAACTTCAAAATGGAGAATATGTAAGGGGGTGGGTTAGGGATAGGCCCACTTCCGCACCTCCCCATTCTTAGATCGTAAATAAGGAGTAATTTATTGCGGCTGGAGTCGCTTAGTTAGTGCTTGTAGCTGAAATTGAATGCGGAAACAAATTTAATTTGATAATCGAGAATCCGTGTATATACTTTACATACATACATACATATATATGTATTTGATAAAACTAATGTGAAAACGATAAACAAAAGTCACTTTTGGATTTTTATGCAAGTGGGTCCTACATTTAGGCGCTATGAAATGAGTCCCAAATTGAATTTGGTAAATAAACGTTAAACAAACTTTCTTAACCAAATTAAATTAATTGAACAATTACTTTAAACCAAAATTAAAAAATCGCGTAATTTTGGCAATGCTGAGAAATAAGTTCAAAACTGTCTTTACCAAATTATGGAAGATTCTGAAACCAGGGCCACAGAGCTTGAAATAACGAACTGCAATTTTGAATCATTAATCCTGTGCAATCCTGTGTCAAGTCGTTGTATTAGGTCACGGAATAATAATTGTATGAATTATTGCATCTGGGAAAATTAACCGTTAGATTTCAAGTACATCCATTATAATTTAGATTTTTTAAAGCAATTTTTTGCTAGGAAAATTTGGTAGTGTTTGTCATACACTAAAATATTAGACATTTATAGACGCTCTACGTAACGGCGACTTGAGAAGTTTAATCGCCAAGGTTCTTTTAGCAAGCATCCATGCAGTTTATGAACCGATTAAGCGTGATCATCAAAAATTAAAGGGAACATCATACATTTGGTATAATCAGGGCTGTTTATCCAACAATTTAAGTCGGAACTCCGATTTGCGGCTTTGAAACAAAATTTACCAACGGTTAATGTTTGAAATTTTAAGTTTCGAGGTCAACATTTTGGTTCGAGACTTGGTTCGGCTCACTTTTTATTCAATCAAAATAGAAAATCAATTGATTTGTTAAATATACAATACCAGAATCCAAATTTCTTCATATTTGGAATAGAAGAAAATCCAAAGTCTAATATAATATAATTAATCGTTTTATTTTGAAAATATACAGACTCCCTGAGGAAGGCAATATAATTGCCGAAACGCGTAGGAGAAAACCTAAGCCAAAAAAGTGTTTTGACTGCAGGAAGGGAAGACGGCCGATAAAAAAAACACCAATCTACACCACAATTATACAACGAAAAACGGCCAAAAAACAAATCCACACATTGACGTATGTCAACATTTCGGAGATTACTTTCTAAATCGTAGTGTTTTAAAAGTGATCGAAAATTTTACCAATTTAACATCTTCTACATAGAAATATCTGTCACATATACTAACAAATAACAGTGTAAATTGTAAGTTTATCGGACACATAGCAGCTATCTGGATGAAGAGAATCAAGGATCTAAAAACTTAGGCTATAATGGTTGCCGACTTTAACATTAGTTTAATACTTTTAATATTAATATTTGCATGGCTATTTTAAGACTCGGTCCCCCTACATCATTCAAATGTACTTCATATTTAGTAAGGTATATAGTTTTTGTTGAATCGAACCGATAACTTGGGCTCAGAACAGATTTAGGTTTAATATATTTTGTACCTCTTGGTTCGATTCGGAAAAATGTGTCGGCATTCCGGGTTCGAATATATCATTTCAACATTTGACCGTCAATGAAATTTATAAATATCTACAAGTGTATCAAATTTCGATTCTATATCCGTAAAAACGTTAATCTTTGAATGCGTTTAATCTCTTTTCTTTGTTCATACAGAGTGCTTCATCTTTTATGTCGGTATATGAATACTGAATAGTTTTAAAAAATGAAGCGACTTTAATTTACGAGGAATTTTTATTTGATTTAGTTCCTTATAATTTATTTGGACTAGTTTCTATAACATCAATCAAATGTACTGAATACGAGGAAGCAAAGCTAACTTCGTCTGTGCCGAAGTTAAAATACACTTGAAAAAGCTCGCTTCAACGGTTAGCAATTTCGATCAAACTTTGCAGCTAACCTTAAAAACAAGTAATATTAACCATGACCGTTGTTAAGAGCGCTAATATTGAAAACAAAACAGTTTTTCTCACTAAAACCCATTTTCCGACCGATCATTTCTATGGCAGCTAGAAGAAGGAGTCATCCGCCACAGGCAGTTTCGACACATTCGGGCAACCAGAAACCAATTCCGTAACTCCAATTCTTAGGTGCCACGGAAATTTCTTTTGGTTGGTTTCAAACCTCCGCGATGTTGGGAGATTTTTCTCCTAGCTCCCTCTGTCGATGGTGGCGCCATCTAATTGACAGGCCGCGGATTAAGGGCTGCCAACAATGAAAATTTTTGAATTTTGCGTTATATTGAAGGAGAATATGACTTAAATTTAAATTATGATTGAAAAATAGAATTTTTTTCAAAATATTTTTTTTTGTTAAATTCAAATTTATCCCGAAAGGATTTTTAAATTCGAGAGATATACCGTCGAAATGTCACATACACTACTCAACTTTGAACGCGTTTTTCTCGAACCCTTTTTAAAAAGGCCACGTTTTCTAGTTATACTACCGTTAATGAAAGGACGACGCCCCCCGAAAAGATTTTTTGTACCTGCAGCAAATGTCAATTGTTTTCTTTTGAGCGTTTTTCATTCTTTTTTTTCATTTCTCGGAGTAAATTTACTAACTTCCCTCTTCCTTTTGTTTCGATTACTCAGTGACTATCGACATATTTTTTAAAGCCTTTCACATTTAAGCCCTCGATACAAAAAAAAATACAAATCTCAGAAAGGCCTTAACACAATCAAACAATTTCAGTTAAACATCAAATTAACCCATAACTTAAAAAGGGGAAATTTTGTGGCGAGAGATTTAGCCCTCTTTTTAGAGATGAAACTTCAATTGGAACATCTGGTGTTCTAACTAGATTTTCGAAAAAGAAAAATAAATCTGTAGAAGTTCTGTGGCACCAACGAATTTTGATCGAGAGATTAAAAATACAAAAACAAAATCTCTAGAGATTTCTGTGGCACCCCCGATTAGCAGCGTGCAGTCAAAAGAATACTCTGTGCAAAATTTCAGCTTGATAGCTTTAATACTGAGAGACTAGTTCGCGTAGAAACAGACAGACAGACTGACAAAGCAATCAACTCAGCTCGTCATGCTGATCAAGAGATGATGGAAGTAGGGTTGTCAATATTTTATCGATATATCGATATTTATGTTAAACGATAAGGGTTATTCCGATATGATATTTTGTATACCGATATTGGCGATTATCGATATTTTTATAAACGAAATATCAGAAAAGTTACTATGGTAATAGGTGCAAATTATATTGCTAGCTTGAAAGCATCTGGTAATACAACTTTAAATCGCATTTAAGAATTAATCATACACGTGTGCATGTAGCAGTACGCTGCAATATTAGGTGTCAGTGTTAGAATATTATTATTGGAGAGCTAGTGCGGATGAATTCCTCATGCTGTCTAAAAGTGCGTTTCGATACTTTACTTTCTTGGCCTTAGCTTCTTGGGGATATAAAGGTAACATTCGCTGATTTACAGACACCTGCAGCAGAATGACTGAAGAAATTAGGCAACGTGTTCTCTCAAATTCTTCACTTGATATTTTTTGTAAGCAATAAGACTTTAAAGCCTACACTCAGATAAGATACAAATTTAGTTCGTTACAATACTTCACATGAAAAAAACACGTTTGTACTGCTTTGAAATCAGAACAATTTTTAACTTATACGAAGTAGTGTGCCTAACTAAATTTGTACCTCCTTTGAGTACACGCTCTTAAGTTTTATAGAAAAAGAAACTCTCACTATTAATGTACTGTGAAAAAATGGGCAGTGTAGTTTGAACTATTGGAAACTATTGAAAAATTGGATATAACTTACAGTTTTATGGTTAAGAAGTTCCTTAAAAGCTTTTCAGTTTCTTAAGATTTAGAAAATAACGATAATATCGATATATCGATGTTTTTTGGAAGCGATATCAAATATCGATATTGAAAATTTGGATTTTTGATATTATCGATATTGATATTTTGAGAAATATCGACAACCCTAGATGCAAGATGAATCCTTCTATGCGATGCAAAGTTTTGGGCAAAATTATAATACATTTTTCAAGTGTATAAAAAGATCATATTTTTCATGATTCATTGTGATGATTTCGTATCCATTTTGCTTGAATATTTTGATGATATGCTCTTTTGGATATTAAAATTCCATTTAATATTAAAAAAATCTTAGATTTTCATCCAAAGGAGCTGAAAATCGTCAAAAGGATATTAAATCAAGAAAATAGGACATTTTCGGGTGCTTTTTACCATAAAAACAAATTGGCGCTCATGAAAAGCAAAAAAATTTTAATTTGCATGCAAATTGGCAATACTTTGCAGGTCGATCACGAACTTGTGTATATCTTTTAAAACGATTAAGGTATTTAACAGATAAAAATAACCTGTTTTCTAGCATACATTGTCTAGGGAAAATGGCCAAATTGTTTTGTTTTTCACTTTTATGTCCAGTTAATCCAATGGAGATATGGAACTTTCAAGGGTAGATTTCGGTAAAGCTCTCCCCATTTGCACATTTTGATTTATATTTCTAACCTATCCACCTACTCACCTAGCATTTGGAAGATCATTTTAATAAGAATCACCTTGCCGATTCTTAATCGAGCCCTTTTGATGATTAAAAAGAGATTAGTTTTCGGTGCGATTTAAGGAAGACTCTGAAAAGACTCGTGCATTCGCCCAAAAGGTGATTCATTAAAAACGACTCGAAAACTACTCACAAATGACTCGAAACCAGGGACCGAAAAATCACTCCTTTTTATAAAAATCAAAACATATGTTATTTATGATTTTTTTCTCTAAGATATTAATTTTAAATATTTTATTTTTTTCATCGTCCTAATCTTTAATGTTTTTTACATAAAAATCTATACTTTTTATTGTTTTATGTAAAATCTGGATGTTTTCAGTTTATTTTTTAGTATGTATCCGTTTTTCGTTCTCATTTGATTTTGTTTGAAAACACAATAAAAATCCCAAATTCTTTCCACACTTTGAATTCATCTATCCACATAAACTTTGGGACGCGCGAACATCGTATCACACCTTCCCTTTCCTACCGTTTGGAACCGACACGCCGATCCATCGCGATTTGACGGAGCCACGGTCGACACACGCGGACGATCTAAGCATCCACTTTTTGTTAGTAGGTAGAACGCGCCACGGAGGCGCCGCCCGTCACGCAGCACGACGTCGGAACTTTCTTGTACTAGATCTAATTCGATTTTCACCTTTATCCCCCCTTAAAACCAGTCTTAAATTACCGCTTGCCTTGTTCTATAAATCTTTATTTTGTGTCAGTTTCACAATAAAATGTGCCATTGTTTTTGACAAGTTGCATCGCAGTCTGAAAACTGTTTAGGGCGGACCTCACGTACTTGTGTTGCAGACACTTGATCTTTGAGTTGATAGAGGTGTGATTGATCCGCCAATACTTCTGATTTCTGTACTGACTTTTGGGTTTATATTCTCATTTCATATAGGCTTTTTCAAATCATCGCTTTCTCGTTGCCTTCTAGTTTTGAGCTACTTCAATTGTGCCCAAAAACTCTTCTAGCAATGCGTCTTCAAAGTCGAGTTGAGTTTTCATCATCCTCATAGCGTCTTCATTAAACAGTCAGGCCACTGTATGACTTGTCGCTGCTCTTTAAAGAATATTCTGAGAAATAAACTAGTTCTTTGTATTTTAATGTCTATATTGTATATATTGTATGATATACACTACACTGACGCTAGATTTTTCGACGAGCATCTTAGTGATTTTTGGCAGCAATAATCTTTTCGGGTTTTAAAGCAATACTCGGTTCTTGGGCATAAAGGAGACACCCGTCGTGTTCATCAGGTGCTCTCCTTTTCCAAATACTGGCAGACGGACGGGCAGTCATGCTCGACAGCTTATGAAGCCACAGCAAAAATCACCTATAATGCTCGTTTTGAAATTTTAGAGTACAATAACGCGGCTCCATTTTGCACGAGATTCTCCACTTCCTCCCATTCATAGTGCTCCAGTTTAAGTAATTCGTCTTCATAGAGAGCTACACTCTTTAATTGAAGCTTCTGCTGGACTTGACTCTCAAGAATTGTACTCTTCTTTTGGTTAAAATCTATGGCGTTTGTCTGATTATACCCTGGATTGTCAAGCACTCCCATTTCGTCTTTATTTTAGAATTTCCCATGGAGACTGCGTTTTCGTCCCATTTGCTTTACGTATTAATAGTATTAATTTAATACACTGTCTCAATTCGACTTTTTCACTCCTCTTTGAAGCATGATTTCATGTGTATGGAAACGTTCTTATTGGGATTTTTATTTGTGATTTTCAAACAAAAATCTCTGACTACTTTTGTTTGATTAGAAACGAAAAAACGAAAACACTACAAAAAATAATACGTGAAAAAAAATTTTATTTAATAGCGACTTTTTAATAAAAATCAAATATAAATCTCCTACACAATAAGTCAATTATCTAATCAAAAATTTCAAAATAACACGACTCTTTATGAAGAGTCGCGGCTAGGTTACCATTATCTCCCAACAAAAGTATCATTTAAGATAAGAAAACGAGCTCAAATGAGACTATTTTAATTAGACTGAGTACTCGAAAAATTCTCGTATGTGATCAGGAAATCCTTAAAATGCTGACTGGGTTTTATACCCTGTATTTAAAACACTTCTAAACATGAACCGAACCGTTATCATTTGCGTACTCGGTTCGCGGATCGTTTTCCTCACCAAATGGATCTGAATTATTTTAATTTCGTTGTCCGCAGCTAAAGTACTATATAAAGACGGCTCTTTTTAACATTTTGTAAATCAATTTTGGATTTGTTTCATAGCGTCGGGCATGTTATTTAACCTGGGTAGACTAAGGCCACATCAGGTAAGTTTGGTCGCACGATATGCATACACACAAACACACACATACACATTTAAACAGTACTTGGGCTCATTCGTGTACGTCCTTCCAAACGCATAACCAGCTCATCACCCACACCCTCCAACACACACACATAGACATACACCTACACACCCAGCAGCCCCAGTTGCTCAATTCTTGCCCAATCTTTGTATTATAGTCGCTCCAGGCGAACATTGGTTCCAAGGCAAACTGGAATTCATGTTGAGCCAGCGTGGTAAACCGTTGCTGGTCCACGATGGCCACACCTTTGGGATTCAGTACGTGCGCAAGGACAAGAAGTATTGGCAGTGCAATCTGTCGCGCAAATTCAATTGCAAGGCGCGCGTAACCACCACGGATACGGGCGAGATCATTGTGACCAACAACGAGCACTGTCACACCGAAATCCGTCAGCATCTTCGCAAGGATTACCAGCGCAATAAGGTGATGATGAACGCATTGATAAACTTGAGTACCAATCGATTTGCTGATCTGCGACGTCACAATCTGTCGGGCTTGGGCGGCGTGCTGCCGGGGGCGTTAACTCAGGGCTCGCCCATTGATGAGGTGGTACAGAATCTGCATGATCTGGCCAAAGCTTCGGCCGAGGCCAGTCAGCAACAGCAGCTCCAGCAACGGGCGGCTCATGAGGCATTTAAGCAGGATATGGATGAGCCATTGGATTGCGGGCTGCGCAGCTCGGCAGCCCTGGAGGATATGGCGCGCAGCTTTATGGCCAGCAACAAGACGGCTGCAGCTGCTGTGGCGGCTTTTTCCAGCCACGACAGTGGCAGCAGTCCTCAGGCAAATGACTTGACCAAAGAGGACGCCTGGCAGGGCAAAAACGAGGGCGATGTGCATTGATTTCGAATTGCCGTTAGCGCGCGCAGCGTTGCACTGCTCGGAGCGCCATCTGGCGTAATTTGTCGGCGGCAGCGCGCCTTAGATTTATAAATTCAAAAAACCCAAAAGCAATGACAAAAGTTAAGTACAAAAGAGAAACCAATTGAAATGCATGCCATAATACTCAGCAATCAAGACACCAAAACAATTCCAAAGAATTTAGTTGTAAAACGTACAATTTATTAGCGAATTTCCAGCGACAAGCGC